>JAADYK010001097.1:0-11391 GCA_023338225.1 Halophytophthora batemanensis | reverse complement strand
GCGTCCTCCAGCAAGTGACCGGACGGAAGTTGATCAAGGTGTGCTCGGGGTGGAATCGTACGAGCACTACGGACCACAAGGAGCTGGGCTGCTATGACGAGGCGACTCGGACAGCTACAGGTGTCCGGGGGATACAGCACTGCCGTTGCGAAGTGCACTACACGACGAAAACGGGCTCGTGTTGCGGGAGAACCAACCGCAGCACCACCAGCGAGAACGTCTTCTCGTGCTCGCACTGCAGCCTGACGCTCGACTGCGGGGTGAACGCCGCGCGCAGCATCTGCCTGAAGAACGAGCACCTACTCTCTCGCTCCTGGAGTCTGGGTGTCCGGAGCTATCTACTGTGAGGTTGATGTGTGCGAGCTTGCTCACGCTGCGTAGTTGGCACAGGATTCGTTTCTGCAGATGGTTTGTCGTCCCTAGTCATGGTGTTGTTGAGTGTTCTTGCGCACGCAACAACCGCTCTAGCTTCTCCGCAACCGCGGCCTCTTCACTCGTGCTGGCGTCTGCTGGCGTTGGATGTGCCTTTTGCTTTGTCCAGTTTGAGACGCAATGGCCTTATACTCGTGCACGCGCGATGCATCAGTGTTCGACGTAGCACCGTCCTCCACCACGAGGACTGCAGAATCCATTCGACACGGCAGACTCGATACAGCCGGAGAACTGGCAGCGAGAGTCGCCACCGTGCTCCTTGCACAACCCCCACGACTGGACCTTGCGAACACAAGTCTTGGCACTAGAGTCCGAGCCTCCACTATGCCGAATGCAGACACCCCCACTTCTCGCCAAGCGAGCACAATCACCCCAGGTGCGTGTGCACTTACCACTGTGACGCACGCACTTTCCCTTGAGCTGATCCAACTTGTTGTCGGCTTCGACCTGGTGCATACGATAAGTGCTGAGGGTGAACTGGGGTCATATCATCTCAGACGCTACTTAGGGCCGAGCTTCTCCTTGAAGCGGGTGAACGATGCACACTTGCCGAGGTTGCTTCTCGGCGAGATCCGCGCAGCACACGTGACCCACCCCACCCCCACAGGCAAAGTATTTCAAGCGTGGACATCGCTGCGGCTCCTTCTCAGTCGTGAGTCAGGGCCATCGCAGCGAGGCCGGTCGGCCAGTCGGGCGAGCGTTGACTAAGCGCGGCAGCTTCGCGATTGCTGTGTCTCGTGATCAATTGCCGCTCTTTCTCCTCCCGGTTTTGGTTGAGCTCAGCCTCGAAGTCCAGGCCACGCAGCACGTTCCCGATATTCTTGTTCACTTCAATGGACGCCAGGCAACACGGAGACACGCGTGATGCTCTGAGCTTCTGCCGCCTTCTACTCGTCGTGCGCGCAAATTGCAGCAAACTCTCCCAGCCGAGGAAAGGAGAAGCGACTCAAGCACAGGTGCTGTGTCCCCGAAACGCGAACGCGAGGCGAAACTCAGGTAGGAAGGCGTCCAGCTCAAAGCCGCTCTCCAGCACGTCGCGCGTAGAGTTGAAGTGCTTCTCGAAGCACATGAACAGCAGAAACGCCATCAAGACCTCGCCACCCAAGCAGAACCTCCGGCAGACCTTGCACAAGGTGGTGTTATCTGCAACGGCCTCCATGCCGCCGGCGAAGTGCTGCCCAAGCAGGCACAAGCAATGGGCCTTGTCGCCGAGCTTGGGCCAGTCCGTGTCGACCAAGCGGATCCCAATCGCCCGAGCGCCCCCAGCTGCTTGTAGATGACAAACCGCGGCGTGACGCGGTTTGTCAGCCTTGCTTTGGCATCTCGCGGTGACTTAGGGATATATCGAGGCGCCCCCGCATGCCTTGAGGAGCAAATTGACTCGCATAGCACACCTGATGCGGCGGGGTATGAAAGAGAGCCTCCAAGGTGCCTGTCCTGCTGCTGAAATGTGCGCTCTGGTTCACCTGGCGCAAATGACTTGTGCAGATCCGCGACATTTATTCTGTCCCTCACAGTAAACCCTTGTCCAGTTGGGCCAATCAACGCGCGTGGTTTGCTTGAAGGCGTCTTGTCGAAGTGCTCGCAACTGCCGCAACTGCCCGAGCACTTTCCACGTGGCGCCTTTCGGCCTCCCGCTCTGCTCATCGCTTCACAGGCGCCACCGAATGCAGCGTCTGCTGGAGGTGCAAGCAGCCTGCGACGTCTGGAACGGCGCGACCTCTTGCATCAAGCGAACTGCGCTTGATGCGAAACCGATGCTGGATGCACCCATGCGACGGAGCTCTGCGCAAAGTAGGCATCGCTGCAGCCGAAACTGCCTCGGACCGCGAGCCCTCTGGGTCTGCGAGGCAGGTCTGTACGTGTAATGCGCTGCGGAATGACGTTGCGAGCATGCCGCACTCATTCGCTGCACGGGCCGAGGACTGCGCTGTGCTCTTTACCTATTCGCGTGAAATACTGCATGTGGTTCAACGGAAGGATAATTGATATTAGAGCGTTGCTCAGCTTTCTCGCTCGCCTGATACATGCGGTCTGCAGCCCTCGACGTGGCTGGGCTCGGCCTGGGCGGACGAATCTGCTGGCGTCACAGCGCGGCGTGCGCGATAAATTAGGCGAGAAGCAGGTCAAGCGACTCTTGCACGTCTCGTCGGTAGGCCTCGTCGTTCATCATCTGCTCATGGGACTGCGCTGGGGAGAACGGCAGTGGTTCCACATCCCGCAGCAGTTCCTCCATGTTGGCATCCAAGTTGAGATCCAAGCCCGACGCAGAGCCGGTGCTGCTGCTACCCGAGTCGCTAGCGATGGGGCTCGTGCTGCCAGTGAGCAGCTGGCCGAAGCTGCCGCTGAGTGGGGAGCACATGGAGCTGGGGAAGGCGGAGGGTGAGCGCGGCGAGCCGTGCACCACAAAGTTCTTGACGCGCTGGATGCAGCCCGAGGCGTGCGCGTCCACGCGGTGCTCCGGGCGCACGAACTTCTTCTTCTGCTTGCGCAGGCCGCGCTGGCGGCGGTTGATCTTCTGCTGGTACTTCTGCGCGTGCGTCTGCACCTGCTTGATGGAGCGCGTGCCGATGTAGGCGGCGATGGAGCGCCACGGGCCCGTGGGGAACATCTTCATGGCGTGCAAGAACTGCTCGTGCTCCTCCTCGGACCACAGGCCGCGCGTGATCGGCGTCGTGGGCGCTGGCATCACCTCCAGGCTGCCTCCGTGGGTCGTTGTGGGCATCATGATCATGGTCTCAAGCTCGTGGGGGCGCTCGATGAGGTGCTAGCTTGCGTGGAGCGACTACAATTCGGAAATGGTCAAGTGAAGCAGCGCCGTCCCGCCTTTGGCGTGGTGAGTCCGGCGCGCTTGCTTGGCTTCAGCGCTTTAGCTCGGCAGGGCTAGGGGACGTCATGGAGAACATAAACGAGTTTGAACCGCGTATCTCCGACGGGGTAGGGGAGCTTTGTGGCCCAGACCGAGCCGTTGCCGAAAAATTGGCCAATGGAGGCACTGGATTGCTGGCGCGCCTCGTCTGTCGCTCGTACCGTACGGCGGTATCTCAGGAACTCCCGTGTTTTCGGAAGCAGAGCTGGCCGGGACCGTATTTTTATGGCCGCCGACCGTAATTTACGGTGCTGAGTCACTTTTCGCTGATTGCTCGCTGCGTTTTTTTACGGCAAAAATCGCAGGTGCAATCTCGTTTCAAGCGAGAGGAGGACGTGATCTTGCTGCTGCCGCTGACCCCGAGCCAAAAAGAGGCACGGCAATTCTGGCGCACCGAGCTGCTGGTGTGTGCGCACGCCGCAGATGCTGGCCCGCCCGTCCAAAACAGGCCGCGTGCTGGTCACGCTGGCAGTGGAGAGCGCCTCGCGTCTCCACGAAAGTTGCAGTGGCGCACGCCGTTGAATAGGTTGTTCACCGCACCAAGTTCAGAAACATTCGCTCGCTGCTCGACCGGGCCGTTATTTCCGCTGCCCCTGCGCACGAGCTAGCCCAAACGATTTCTCCTATGCAGCGCCCTGGGCATCGCCGACAGCTCGCCTGGGACGCAGCTTCGACTCGAAACCGGGCGCGCCCGGAGCAATTGCGGCGCATGTTCGGCGAGGGCCTGCGTGCCATGCGTTTCTCGCTTGATTGACTGCCCATTTGGTCTCAAGCCAGACTGGTTTTGAAGCATGCGGCAAACAGTCTGGGCAGCACGCGGAGGCACGGCAGCTGGGAGCGTCGACGACCTGCATATGGCATGAAAAGCTTGGCTCTAGCGGGACCTCCCGTTTGAACACAGACTGGCGAGCGCAGTCTTGGAGAGGCAAATGCAGCCCGCTCTTGAGCCGCAGATTTTACGATTGCATTTTGCAACGACTTTTTGGGACAAGATTCCTTCAAGCAATTGTCTTGAGTTGTCTATGCTGGCATAGAGAGCTCCACATTCCCGGGAAGGCATAAGAACTCGATGGAAGTATCATAACTGAGCCTCAGTTGTTCGAAGCCCGGAAAATAGCCTTTCCGCACATCTTCCCATTTTGCGACAGAGACCTAGCCCTACGCGGACCGTTTTGTCGACCGGCAAGGGAGGTACCACAAAACTGGCACACGAGTCTGGTCGCCGCGAAAAATAGCAGAAAACTGAAGAGCTCGCGTCTTGAAGTTGCCCGATTTCTTTTTTTAACAGAGGAGGAGGACTTTGTCTGGCCGAGGAGAGGAGGACTTTGTCTGGCCGAGGAGAGGAAGACGTCAAGAAGGGGGCGCCGCCATGAAGGAGCCCGACCGCAGCGGCGAGCTCTTGGCGCTGTGCTACCGCCAGCAATGGGACAAAGCGCGCAGGCTGCTGGTCGACGAAGAGCTCACGGTCAGTCTGCTCGTTTCGTGCGTCTATCTGCGCGTCGGCATCGATGACGGGCGCTGACCGCATGTTGACTGCTTGCTTGCTGTTGCGAACGACGCGTCTGGGTCTGTCTGTCTGCGTGGAGCAACGCGCAGCCCAGCACGGTGGCCTCGGCGTTGCATCAAGCGACCGTCGATTCCCGCGAGGTTGGTTGTGTGTATGAGACATCAATCATTCCGGAGTCAGCACTCCGAGCCGGTCTTGGTCTGGGCGTGGTGCTGCGCGGGGCTCAGCGTGGCGAGGCGAAAAAAGCACAGGGCTTTCGCACCATGCTGGAGGTGCGCGCTGGTATGCTGGCTGCCGGAATTCAGGAGCGCGAAGATGGGGCCGCGGACAAGAGGCATGCCTGCGACGCGCAGTCCGCGTCCGCCTCGGATGGCCGCGCCTCCTCCGGCTTCCCAGCGGCGCCGCCAGTCACGTCGCCACTACCCGCAGACTACCGATCAGCGCGCATGAGCCCATGGCCGTGCGTGGTCTGTTTCGGTTGCCCTGCAGCTTGATTCGAGTTGATTCCTAGCCTTGATGGGTTTGGTGTCATCTCTCCGCGGTTCAACTATGCCGTGGTTTTCTTTCCGCGGGGATCTGCGCATACTGACTGACTGCTCCATGCGCTCCTGCATGCATTTGCTTGTGGATTGCCATCGCTGCCTGCCTGCCTGCCTGCCTGCAGGAGCCGCTGGTGTTCCTGCTTGAGACGGCACCCGCAGATCTCCACCGACTCAACACATCTATCCAAAAGGTTCGTCAACCCCACATACTGGAGCCCAGTCAAACGGCAGATTAAGCAGGCTCGGAGTTCAGCGTTGCGCTTGGCAACGCTCACCGACCCCAGCCCGTGACAGCCCGAGCTCCGGTGTCTCTGGGACAGTGGGGTCGGCTCGCATCGCGGCGAAGCTTCTTCGCCGTTCTGACCACCTCGAGGTCACATGCCAGCGACTGATGCGACCGGCACGTCTTGCGGCGGACTGCGTGACGCTGTGTGCCTTGTGCTGGACCTGCAGGACGGCAAGACGCTCCTGCACCTCGCCATCGAGCGCAAGAACCTCGTAAGTGTCCTTGCCTCGGATCTCGACCTCGTGTACTTGCGCCCCGCCTCCGAAGCACCAGACTCTCGTGACCCACCGCAACAATTTTGCGCTCCGTGGAAGGAGCTGGCGCGTCTGCCAGACACTGTCGCTAGTGCCTTCTCGAAGCTTGAGACTTCTACGGTATTTCTACGCCCTGCGAAGAGAAGAGACAGCGCGAGGAGGATGGGCAACCGGAACGCGGAAACCTGCCAGAATTGTTCGGATTGTCCGAAATGGGCGCCTCCCTTCGGAAGCGCGAGTCCTGGACGCAATGTGCGCCGCTCCTTCAAGCAGGGCGTGAGCTGAGTGCTCGGCCGGGTCGGCTCAGCTCGGCTCGGCTCGGCGTATGCGGAGGCGGGGCTGCCAGTCCACGCGCGTGTAGCGCACCGGTCTCACCGCAGCGTCTGCCTGTCTGCCTGTCTGTCTGTTTGCTTGTCTGTTTGCTTGTCTCGCTTGCTGCATGTTGCACGCTGCCTTGCTCGGCTCTTTTCAACGTGAATCAACTGGGGGAAAAATGCCGCAATGGACGATGGGCGCTGCGCTCCGGTGCCCGGTTGATTGCCGGCGCTGCTGGCCGCCGCGGGGTGTCGCGCTGCGATCTCCGTTCCACGGCCGACCTCGACGTGACTGCCGTGAATGCGCAGTTGATCATCCGGTCCCTGCTGGCCCATGGCGCGGACTTGGCTGTCGCAGACAAGAAGGGCGTGCGGCCCGTAGACCTCGTCACCTGGACGACCGTGGTGCATCCGGCCATCATGGTGCCTCTCGAGGACGCCGTGCTGCATCTGAACCAGCGCAACGCTCGCGACCTCGAGCGCAACGCCGCACTGGATCGCGCCACCTCCGTCTTGCAGGACGACGTGGCTCTTCGCCGTGAACGTGCCCGAGAAATCCAGCAGGACGTGGACGCCACGCGCGCCTTCCGTCGCGAATTGGACGCGCAGATCGCTCGCGCCCAGCAAGCGCAGCGCGAGTTGGGCGCTCAAATCCAAGCGGAGGAGCCCAAACTCCGCTGGATTCGTGGCGAAGTGGCCCGGCTGCACGAGCAGAACGGCTCGGCAGACCTTGAAGTGGCGCGTATTGAGGCCGACACGCGCACGTTGCTGTGCTCGGGCGACGCGCTGCGTGAGGCCAACGCACGTCAGCATGCAGCCAGGAGGCAGGTAGCGGCCCAAAGCGCCACCAAGTGCGAGGTGCTGGCGCTGCTGCGGCGTCTGCCGGACAATGCGGCGCTGCTCGTGCGCTCTTTGCGTGCACTTGTCGTCATGAGCGCCAAGTCCAATGTGCGGAGAAAGCTGCTGCTCAACGGACTCCAGTCCTTGCTGTTGGAGGTGCTCCAGCGCTTCCCCGGCCATGAGGACATCCATGTGGGTGTCTGCCAGCTCGTCGTGCTGCTCACTACCACAGCTCCAAGTGGGCTCATGACGACGTGCGAACTGGAGGAGGCTGCCATGCAGCTCTGGCCCACGCGCGAGCTGCTGCAGTGCATGCTTCAGACCTGTGCGGCGACTCATGCAGAGCAATCTCTGGGCTTCGAGGCGGTTTGCCACGGCACTGCAGACGTGTTGCGGTGTCTTGGAGCAGCGCCGCAGTGGAATGACGTCGGCAAGCATGGTACGTTGCAGCGTGCACGGCTAGAAGGGGGGCATCTAGGAGGGATGCAGACTGGATGCAGACTGCTGGACGCTGATACTGGGGTTGCTTGTCCTTGCTTGTGGGACTTGGCTCGAGGTGGCGCAGAACTCCAAGAGATTCTGGTCGCTGCAGCTCACGAGCTCGCCACCGTCCAGTCCAAAGCTCAAGAACGTGCTTAGCATGAGCACTGGGAAAGTTCATCTGGCGGCCAGCAACAGCACAAGCAAGGCAGGCATGCGCAGGCTCACTGAGAAAGCAACGTCTCGCAATAAATCATTAACAAGTAGTGAGAACAAGGTGTCGTTCACACTCGTGTGGCTGCGCGCCACAGCGGGGTGGGAAACATAACGAGGAGTCCGTGGGCCGTCGCAGTCGCCAGCGGTTCTCCTGCCTTTGCCTTCGACGCCGGGGCTTGAGCAGGATCTGGGGACAAGGCGCGTCTGTACGTGACCACAGCTTGCACTGCCGATCTGCGCGTGAACCAAAGCTTAAGGTGCAGCCGATTTACGCCGTTTGGCGTCGCGAGACGGAGACGTCGTGCCGCCGGACGACAAGCTGGACGCTTCGTGGTCCGTGCTGCTGCTCTCCATCACTGCGACACTCTTCCGTTTCATGCCAGTTTTGCCCTCCTTTTCATGCAGTGCAGCACGCTTGTCGATCTGAAAGTCGAAGCCCACGGGCGTTGTGAGCTTGGCGCGGCGCACGGCCGGCACGCCCAGCCCGCCGCACGAGCGCATGGCCGCAGAGAACTTGTCGTTCGTGGCCGTCATGGCATTTGGGATCGAGTGCGTGGTGACCTCGTGGTAACGCTGCGTCTTGCGCCGCATGGCCTTCACGCGCTTGCGGATGGCCGCGATCTCCAGCAGCTCGCGCGACGTCATGGTCAGCATGGGTCTCTCACGCGAGCTCCTGGCCGCGTGCTTCTGAAACTTGGGCGACTCCGGGATGGTGAGCCTGCCATTGTGCTTGGCCACGCGCGCTAGACGTCGCCGCTTGCGCTCCAGCGCGCGAGCCTCGGCGCGCTCCTTGTCCTTGCCGCTCAGCGCCTTCTGGCGCGAAGCTGCCAGCGACGACGCCGTGGGCTTCAGCAGCCGGTCCGTGGCTGAGATCGCGCGCACCTTGGCGATGCGAGGCGGTGCCCCGCGGTACAGCGCGTCCGGGTCCTCATCGTACGCCACCTTTTTCACTCGCGGCGCCATGTTGGACGCCAGCCCGCGCCCTTCTTCTCCGCCTTCTCCGCACTCGCTTCTGCTCTCTCGTCGGCGCTTTTCTGAATGCCGCCGTCCCAAATGACTTTGGCGGGGGGCTGGACTCTCAAAATTCAAATGTTCAAATGATTTGGGCCAATCATTGATTCGATGGGGGATTTTCCCCCAATCATATCGCTGCGGGAGTGAAAATCCCTGTCCACGCTCATGTCTCGCACTGGACTATTCCTGGCGACCCAGAAGCGCTTCAACGTCATCCACACCAAGACGGACAGGACGCCAGCATGGCTGCACAAGAGCGACCTGTGCGCAGACGCCCGTGGCTACTGCAGCATCCTCCCCCCTTTAGCACGCTCTAGACACGCTTGCGCTTGCGCTCTCCACGGCCATGCGGACATCGCGTCCCAGGCCTGCAGCTCATGCGGGAGCCCGCGAGACAGCAGCAGACTTGGATGCCCCGGCCGCAGTGCGCGCGCTGCATGTGGCGATCCCTCTGCGACCCCAGAAAACGCCAACAGCGCTACCTCCGCAGCTCCCGCAAGCCGTGAAGGATGAGTATGCCATCCGCTATCTCCAGCAGATCGGAGCTGGTCCCTCGCCCAAGAACATCGCGCTCGTACTGCAGCATTTGCCGCTGGAGAGCTGCTCCGTGAGCGCCGCATGGCGATCGCGCGGCTCGCTGGCCGACGTGCTAGCCATCGACCTGAACCCGAAGACTCCCGCCTTGGCTTCACTCGCAGAAACAAACGCTCGGAGCTGGCCGACTGCAGATCGTGGACCGACAACGGAAGGCGACGCCTTGCAGCAGCTAGAGCGACACCAGCGCAACCTCAACCAGCATCGCGTCTACCGTGTGGGTCCAGTGTGTCTAAGCTTCGACGACATGAAGCGCAAGTATCTACTGCCATTCAAGCTGGCCTCGCGTCCCGTGGAGGTGGATGTACTAGCCGCCTATGGCATGAAAGGCAATCGCGTTTCGGAAGCCAGCAGCTCAGAGACTCCATCGACAGCAGACCAAAGCACCAAAGCACAGCTCAACGACGCACTTCAAGCGCTTAGGATGCCCACAATGCTGCAGAAAATGGGTCGACTAGAGACCCAGCGGCGACAAAAATGCCTGAGCGAGCGCAGCGTGGCCCCGACGTGTAAGACGGAAACTGTGCGTGGCATGCACAAAGCCTTTTACCTTGCGTTGCCGTTAGCGTCGCTCGGTCTCCCCGAAAGCGACGAGCGCGCGCGCGTGCTGCTCTTCGAGACGCTGTTGAGCGACGCCATGGTGGAGCTCGTGCAAGCCACAGCGCGCTATCTCTACCTGCAAGTGCTTCACTCACCACCAGTCGATGCCAGTACACACGAACGGAGCAGCAGCAGCGCACAAGTCAAGATTTCGGAGCAGGAGACGTTGTTCGTCTCCATTGTGCGGCACTTTGCAGCTCTGCGTGCCAAACTGGAGCGTCAGCAGCGTCAAACCGCAGGCTCGGGTATGTACTCGTCTCTACTGGTGGTGCACGTACCGCTGGTGCTGCTAGCACTGCGTGTGGACGTGGAGACGTTAATGCGTTCACAGTATCCGCTGAACTTCGCGACGACGTCGGAGGAGATGCAAGCCGTACTGAGCGACATGGATGAGCGTGTTTCGCAAATACTTGATCCGGACGCGCACCTCAGTCGTCTGGCTGTACTGGAAACGACGCATGAGGCTGCACAGGCCATGACGTCTACAGGCTTTCAGCGTAATCGCCGGAATCGTCATTTACGCGAGCAGTTCTTCCAGACGAGTGCAGCACTGCACAATCTCTTCCCAAATCCAGCATCTGGCAAGTGTAGACGCGTCATAACGCTGCGTGGTGGTGCTGGGGTTTCTCGCTATCCGGAGCTGGCAACTCCCATTGACAGGACGAAGGGAGGACGGAAGAAAACATTAGAGTATAAGACCCCACCACTTCGTCCACAACCACCTGCAGCGAAGGAAGTGACTCGTGCCGAGAAGAAACGAGTAGAAATCAGCACTGGAAGCGACGAGACGCCGGTCTCCGTGGAGTGCAAACTGAAGCTACTACGGCTCATGCGGCGCACACATCCAAGCCCCAGAGGATAAATGCACGCGCTCCACCGTTAATGGGGAGTGTGCTTTCCTTCCTTTCGAGTGAGTCGAAGAGCCCCATGAAGCGATCATCGCAGAAAACCATCGTATTCAGGCTTAGCAAGACGTCTGCTGGTCTTTTGAAAGTAAACAAGTGTGCCCGCGTCCAGTCGGGGGGAGCATACCAAGATGCACTACGCCATTAAGACCGCTTGATCATCACGCACTTCTGGAGTCGGTCTTGATGGCGTTCTTCCACGTTCGTCGCCCCTCCTTTGATCCACCGGCGCCGGACTTAGTTGGTGAGCTGGCTCCAGAGCTTCTCAACATCTCCACGCGACTCGGCCACGGCGATGCGTCCTTCCTTGGTGATGATCTCACCCTTATCGTTCAGGAAGATGAGTGTGGGCACCCCCGTGACTTGGTACTTGACGCTCAGCTGTCTCTCCGTCGCACGGTTCTCGAACGGTAGCGCCAGGAATGGGATCTCCTCGTAGTACGTCTGGAAGCTCGCGGCGTCGCGGTCCGCAGACACGAACACCATCTCGAACTCCGGGTGCTCCTCCAGCATGTCGTCGTACACGGCAGCCAGGAAG
>JAADYK010001096.1:0-11395 GCA_023338225.1 Halophytophthora batemanensis | reverse complement strand
TTCCGCGCCCAAGGCGCTCCACGCATACCAATATACTTCTCTTTCTACCGCCTAACGCTGAAGCTCTCCGTTCGTCCTTCCGGTCGCTACTGTCTCCCTACTTCCCTGTCTGCGCCCCGCCGTGCATCATGTCACGACACTCTTTGCCAGCGCAAGTTGCGCCTCGTGTCAAGGAGTGGCATTCGGATGCCACTCCGCTGGCAAGCAACGGACGCACTCGCTGGCTCTCGAAGCTTGGGTGATTCGGATGGAGGGCAAGCTGAGTGCGTGACTGACATGCATCCCACCTCCGTAGCGGACGGACAGCCAGGTCAAGGCACTCACCGTCCGTCGGAGAGGTTTGTCACGTCCGCCGCCCGTCGAATCCAGAAGCAGACGCACTGCCACTCCAGTCTTCAGCCAGACTCGCCCTTTTACGCGAGCCACGTTGCTTCTCGGCGCTCTCGAGTGGAGCTTTGGCCGACGTCTTGAGTCTCGAGTCAAGACTGTCGACAGTCGACAGTCGACAGTCGACTGTAGTGATCTCGGCTTCAAGCATGCACGTAAGCGGTGCAACACTGCGTCACCCGGTGCAACCTGGCGTGCAGACAGACCTCTGACGAGATCGCCGTGAGGAAGAGGTGTGGCAGAGCATTCGCTGCGTCTGCTTTCCTCCGCTTCGAGGTGCAGCAAGCAAGAACGCATCTACCGCGGCAGCTGCGGAGGCTGCCTGCATCTCTCGGAGGTCGCAGACAACGCACGAGAGCCACACGGCCTTTGCCGAGCGCGCCTCCGCCAGATACATCATGCTGCGTTGGCCACGGACGTCTCTGTGTCCCTGCCGGCCCAGACTCGACTCTCCTGGACTCGCCACGCCAATTTGAGCGTCTGCATCCCTTCAAAGGCAGACGAAGGTAGGCAGGCAGGCAGACGAAGGCAGGCAGACAAAGGATCACGATCTTAACACTGAGATAGCCTAGCACACCCCTGGGACGACACACATGAAGAACCCACTGCACGCGGACTTGCTGGGTTCGATAGCGCACGATGCTCCTGCGTGACGTCATCGCCAGCATTCTGGCTGCTGCACTGCATCACCTCACCCGTCAGTTGTTCGAGGCCGCGCTTGCGTCGGTGGTGTCACTGCTACTGCTGAGGAGACTCGCGGGAATGTGTGGGTGTGCCAGATGCGCTGGCGCTCGTCCAGCTTCTGCTTCTGGTGCCGGCGTGCCGCGATGCAGAGCCGCACAGCCTGGCCCCAGAGCAGCACGCGTGCCGAGATGGCATGCTCCAGGCCCGGAGAGGCCGCGCGCGCCTGCAAATGATGCTTAACGAAGGAGAAGCGCTTCATCACCACGCCCGGCACGCCGTCCAGTCCGACGTGGCGCTGCAGCGTGATCCCCACGGAGATGTCCTTGCGCACGCGACTGTGCGAGTGGTACGGGTGTAGCTCGTCCACGTCCACAAAGTCGCTCATAAGGACTGTCAGCTCGCTCCCCGAGCCGTCGACGTCGGCTTTGGCTTCCGCGCCAAAGCGCTTGAGGAAGAAGACGGCGTTGGATTCCTGCACCACGAAGCCACGGCCGTGGCCACTTGAACGAGGCGGGAGATCCACTCGCTCGACTGTGCGAGCATGCAGGAAAGTATCCTCGAGCCCGTCGAAGTACTCGCGACTCGAGGCGCCACCTAGCAAGCGCGAGACGCCATCACGTGGCACAACGAACTGGTCCTGGATAACTTGTGCCACCTCATTCACACTGGTGGCTGACAGTAGCGACACGCTGAAGTCCACCGTGTAGAGCTTGCCGAAGCGCTGGAACGAATCCACGTAGAAGAAATCCCGCGTCGGATCCAAGCCACGAGACTGCGTTGAGATGAACTCCCGCACAGCTGCCACCTTCTCGTCTCGCATGGCCAGCAGCTTGCGTCGTCGCGTCACGGGGTCTTTGTCCAAGCGGATAAACGACTCCATGGGCGTCATTAGCGTCGTTCTCTGCGGTAGCCAACGCACAAGAGTGGTTAGAAGAAATATAGAGAGCTTCTCAACGCTGTCGAGCTCATTCGGGCCGTAGAACTCACGTAGTGTGTGAGCGGAGAGGCCTGGGCCAACAGTCCAAGCAGCTCACCGAGGCTGCGCTTCTGCTGTTGCATCAGGTCGGCCAGCATGTTGCGTCGCCGAGTGGCCGCGTCTCGTCGGTCTCTCTCGTCGTGAGCACGACGCTTTCGAGGTCCGTGCTGGCAGCAGTTGGTGTTGTGCTGGGAGCTGGCGCTTGCCTCGGATGCCACCACGTCAGCCTTGAACCGCAGGAACTCGCACTGCGCCTCGAGGAACGTGACTTCTCGGGATAGTAGCTCCACCTCACGCTGCATCCAGACAGAAACAGCACGCACAAGCGCAAGGCTTGTTGCAATGAGTCTTCGGCCCCACAGAACATGGGACACTCAACGCGACCCACCACCACTTACATCGTGCTCAAGGCAGCTATCCAGCTCGTGAACTTCAGCCAGCGGTGGGTCTTCTCCTTCTGGCTGTCCTGCCACTGGCGCCGGCGCCGGCGAGCTCAGGCAATCTGAGGTCACCGGTGGCGCGCCAAGCTCTATTTCCTGCAACTCAGGCATGGACAAGTCTGCAGACGGCTGCAACGACTGCAGAGAAGGCAGAGAAGCCTCGAACGCGTCGCTGCCATGCTCCGCCGAGTCCAGCACCTGCTCCAGGTCATGCACCAAGATAGCGTCCAGCAACCCTTCATCATCGTTGGGCAGGCCAAGCACCCCGGCGTCCGCGGCTGCCAGAGCCTCAGACTCCGGCGGCGTGCCCAGCAGCGCGTCCAGCGCCGCCGCCGTCTCCATTCTCTTCTCGTCGACGCACTGCCAAGCCTGCCCTGTCCAATTTCCGAGAAAGGACATCACGTTGAGGATGCGTGGGTTCTAATTGCTTGTCCTCGGGCATATGGGGTCCTATGATACAACGTATTGCATTCCATGTGAGCCTCCGATTCGGCATATGGCGTCGCCGCTGATTGGACGAGAGCAGGAGCCGGCTGTGTGGTACAGCAAGTCACATGCCACTTGTGTGTGGCCAAGCACACGCGAGCGAGTGAGCGAGCGAGTGCGCGTCCGCAGCCCGCGAGATGCTACGCCGCCAGTGCTGGCGCCGCTGCCAGGCGCTGCCGTCGCTGCGCACGCCGCATGCCGCGTCCGCGCTTCTTCCGCGCGGTTTCGCGTCCGCGTCTGCGAGCGGCGAGGGCCAGAAGGGCGCTCAAGGCGAGGAGCTCAACTTGACCCCCAAGACCGTGGGCGCCTACATGACCGAGCACCTGGCGAGCTTCACGCCCGAGAGCATCCGCAACTTCAGCATCGTGGCGCACATTGACCACGGCAAATCGGTGCGTGTTGTGTCTTCCCATTGCTGTCTGGGGCGGGACAGAGTGAAAGTATTGGGCCGCAAGCTGATTTCGTTGACGTGCTACATGTAGACGCTGGCGGACCGACTGCTGGAAGTGAGCGGCAACATCTCGCACAAGGAACGTGAGAGCGCGCAGTTCCTGGACAACCTTAAGGTGGAGCGCGAGCGCGGCATCACCGTGCGCTCTCAGACAGCCTCTATGGTGCACCGCGACCCAGCCACTGGGCGTACCTACCTGCTCAACTTGGTGGACACGCCAGGTCACGTAGATTTCAGCTACGAGGTAAGTCGGTCGCTGTCGGCGTGCGAAGGCGTGTTGTTGCTTGTGGACTGCTCTCAGGGCATCCAGGCCCAGACTCTGGCTACATATTACGCTGCCAAGGAGCGTGGGCTGCATGTGGTGCCTGTACTCACCAAGATCGACATGCCACACGCCCAAGTGGACGACTGCATCTTGAGCCTCTCGTCACTCTTGGACTGCGACCCAGACGACGTGCTCCTCACGTCAGCCAAGAGCGGCGAAGGCATTAGCGACGTGCTTCCCGCTGTGGTTGAACGCTTGGCGTCGCCTCCAAACACCAAGGTTGACGCTCCGCTGCGCTGTCTGTTGGTGGACTCGTACTACGACGACTACCGCGGGACAATCTGTCTCGTGAAAGTGGTGGACGGTGCCATCTTCCCCGGTGACAAGATCGTCAGCGCGCATCAGAAGACCAAACACGACGTCCAGGAGACTGGCCTCTTTCTTCCGAATCGCCAGAAGACCAATGGCCTACACGCTGGTCAAGTAGGCTACATCATCGCCGGCATGAAGACCACGACGGAGGCCAAGGTGGGAGACACGTTCTTCCGTGAAGGTGGCATATCGGCTGGACTCGAGGCACTACCAGGCTTCCAGGAGGCTCGCAGTATGGTCTTTGCCAGTATGTACCCGACGGACGACTGTTCCTTTGACGACCTACGTGTAGCCATAGAGAAGCTCACACTCAACGACTCGAGCGTGACGGCACAGCAGGAGACGAGTGGTGCGCTGGGTATGGGCTTCCGCTGCGGCTTCCTGGGGCTGCTACACATGGAGGTGTTCCATCAGCGACTGTCAGACGAGCAGAACATGCAGGTGCTTGTCACGGCGCCCATGGTGCCGTACACGGTGATCGACCCACAGGGTGGACGCCATCTGGTGGAGACACCCGCGGCTTTCCCGGAATCCACCAAGCACTACGAGATCCTGGAGCCCATGGTGGAGGCGTCGATCATCACGCCGGCGGAGTACTTAGGCCCGGTACTGGCGCTCTCCAAGGACAAGCGCGGGGTGCAGACCAACCTCGTGTACCTCGAGGACGAGCGTGTGATCGTGACCATCCACGTGCCGTGGCAAGAGGTGGTCACCAACTTCTACAATGAGCTCAAGACCATCTCGTCCGGCTACGGTGCGTGCAGCGTTCTCCACGCATTGTCCTTCAATGCCCATCTTTATCCATCGACGTCCACCTGTATCGCTACGTGGTGTCTTGTGATATCTAACGTTGTCCACCTCGTCCTGCGTCTGTGTTGTGTGTCTGTGGAATGGTCTTGGACTGCTGCAGCGACGCTCAACTACCGCGAGATCGAGCCGCAGAAGTCGGACATCGTCAAGGTGGACGTGCTGATTAATGGCAAGGTGTTGGACGCGCTGTCCTTCGTGTGCCACCGCAGCCGCGCCACGCCCGACGGCCGGGCACTGTGCCAGAAGCTCAAGCGTGTGATCGACCGACAGCAGTACGAGATCTCCATCCAGGCATCGCTGAGCGGCAAGATTTTCGCCAAGGAGCGGCTGGCGCCCTACCGCAAGGACGTGCTCATCAAGTCAGGCAAGACCGTGGGCGGCGGTGACAGCACGCGCAAGAAAAAGCTGCTGGCCAAGCAGAAGAAGGGCAAGCAGCGCATGAAGACTGTGGCCAACGTGCAGCTGTCGCAGGACGCCTTTTGGTCCGTGCTGTCCAAGTAAACGACCAACCCCCATACACGTACACGCTGTCCAGATAGCAGACCAACTAGACAGTCTATGCAGCCACAACACGCAGCCTCTCATCCTCTGCTCTACTTCTACTTCTCCTTCTCCTGCTTGTGCTTCTGGGCCTGCAGCTCGGCGAAGTCCCGCTTGATGAAGGCGAGCGCCTGTGCCACGTCGTCCACAACCTCATACGCCGGGTGCTCGTCGTGGTTCTCCGGTCCGTTGTGCATGCCCGTGAGCGTAAGTACGGACTTCCAGCGCCCGCCAGCCTCGTTGGCCCCGCGGATGTCCGTAATGGGGTTGTCTCCCACCATGTAAATGCGCTCCACGTCTTCGTGCTGGGCGTCGATAAGCGTCTCGGCAAAGGCGAAGGACGAGCCTTCAGGCTTGCCGAACAGCGTCTGCTTCAGTTTGTGGCCGGTTGTACGCGTGTACAGATCCTCCAGTACGGCACGGAAGGCGCCAGCTCCGTAGCGAGGCAAATGGAACTCGCCCACGTACTGGAAGTCCGAGCATGCCGAGTAAAGCGGTACGTGCTGACGTTCACCTTGACCGTCACCTTCCACGGTACGTTGACCCAGTAGTCCTTGTGGCGAGCACAATACGTCCATAACGAGTTGGAGCTCGCGACCCCAGTAGATAGGGTCGATGAGCACGAACACAGCGCCGAAAGGCTGCTTGTCGAAGCGGCCGTTGTGCGCAACTGGCTCCGGCACCTTCACGTCCGGGTACATGCTGGGGAAGTACTTGTGCAGATCGCCTGCGGTCACCACGTGCTTGAAGCCGTAGCTGGCCATGACGCGGTGCAGCTCAGCGCCATCCTTGCCCACGGCCAGCACCAGATCGTCGCCGTGCTTTTCAGCCAACGTTCGCATTGGCGTGTGGCTCATGCACATGCGTTCCACGGGAATAGACACACCACCACCCAAGATCTGCTCCACCTGGCGCGCCTTGGTGGCCTCGGGGTAGCCACCGCCGTTGGTCATGATGGCGAACGGCACGTCGTTGGCCTCCAGGTCCAGCAGCACCTCGCGCGCGCCTGGGATCGGCGTCTTGCCGCGCAGCAGCACGCCGTCCACGTCAAAGACCACGCCGTACGTGGACGCGAAGCGAGCGGCCATAGCACTGCGCAGCGGGGAAGCGCGGGACGCGAGGCTTCGGCGAAGGACGTTCATGGAGGAGTGGGGGCGTGAGCGCGGGCGGAGCGAGGCGAGAGCTGGAATGGCCCGGAGCAGCAAGAGCCTCGACCTGGACGCGAGCGCCCAATGCTGCTGGGATGAGTGTCAGCTGGAGGATCTGCTGACGACCCCTCGGTCATGATGGGCGGCACGGGAGGTGGCGCGAAGGTGGCGCGAAGGGCGGTGCTGCGGGTTGCATGAACGTGGCCCGACGCGGCATAGTGAACTCAAGCGAGACCCGCAAACCCGCCAAGGGCACGTCGGCCACGTCAGCGCAGGCCTAGTCTCGTGTCGTCCAGCCTTCGTTTAGGCTTCTGCTCCGTCTCTCGCCCTTATTTTCGGCGCCCGCGGCATCCAATCCAGGTGTTTCGCGGCCGTTTGCGCAAACGCCGACGCCCCCTCCCGCATGTTGGGCCAAACACGGACAGCACCAGCGGAAAGGAATGCTCGCGGAACCGCGACCTTCAAGCCAAGCGGGCCCGGAGTCGGAAGTCGACATGCCGGCTTGGCCCATTTCCAGTTTCGTCGCAGCGCACGCACCCCCTGCACTTCGAGCCGAGCACCATGGCGACTCCGCAGCAGCCCACCTCCGCCACGCCGCCGCCCGCGCCTTCCTCTGGCGCTGCCTCCGCCTCTGGCTCTGCGCACCCGGGCCGCCGCGGCCTGACGCTGCCCGAGAAGATCCTGACGAACTGGGCCGTGGGGCTCACCAAGCCCGAAGTGTCGCCCGGCCAAATGCTGTGCGTGAAGGCGCAGTGGACGCTGGCGTGCGAGATCACGTGGAAGTCCATGGACAAGACGTACTCGGACATGGGGCGCCCGCGCATCTGGCGCAACGACCGCTTCTGGCTGGCCGTGGACCACACGGTGGACCCGCGCGTGAACCACCAGCCCCGCCAGCAAATGATGATCAAGGCGTCCGAGGACTTTGCCAAGGAGGCCAACCTGTCGAACTTCCAGCCGCCCAACACCACCATCCTGCACACGGAGTTCTACCGCCAGCGCGCGCAGCCCGGCCAGATCGTGGTGGGCGCCGACTCGCACTCGTGCAGTACTGGCGGCCTGGGTGCCTTTGCCATCGGTCTGGGTGCTGCTGACGTGGTCATGCCGCTCGTGACGGGCGAGACGTGGATCAAGGTGCCGGAGACGGTGCTGGTGGAGTTCGTGGGGACACCGCCGAAGGGCATGGGCGGCAAGGACGTGATGCTGTACACTCTGGGCCAGCTCAAGTGTAACACTGTAGCTATCGGTCGCTGTGTGGAATGGGGTGGCAACATCTCGGCCTTGTCGTGTGACGCCCGCTTCGCTATCAGCAACATGACGGCCGAGTTCGGTGGTATTGCTGGCGTCTTCCCGGCCGACGAGCGCACGGCCGCTTACATCTCCAAGCGTCCGGACCACAACCAAGACGCGCTCTACTTCCGCGCCGACGAGGACGCCGAGTACGCCGAGAAGTTCCAGATCGACCTGAGCAACTTGGAGCCGCAGGTGGCGCTCTTCCCGTCTCCGGACAACGTCAAGCCGGTGTCGGAGCTCAAGGGCATGAAGCTGGACGGTTGCTTCATTGGCGCCTGTACCACGGCGGAAGAAGACCTGGTGCTGGGTGCGTTGGTGCTGGAGGCGTGTCTGAAGAAGGGCATGAAGCCTGTGGCCCACGGCAAGCGTCGTGTGACGCCCGGCAGTCAGATCATTGTGGACAACCTCAAGAAGCACGGTCTCATCGACGTGTACGAGCGCGCGGGTTTCACTGTGGGTGCTCCCGGCTGCAGTTTCTGTCTGGGCATTGCTGCTGACGTGGCCGGCGAGAACGAGGTCTGGCTGAGCAGTCAGAACCGCAACTACCGCAACCGGATGGGCAAGGGCTCCATTGCCAACCTGGCGTCGGCTATCACTGTGGCAGCGTCCAGTTTCAACATGGAGGTGACGGACCCGCGGGAGTTCCTGCCGCTGATTGACGAAGCCAAGTTCCTGTCGGCGGTGCCGTCCGTGCCGTCCGTGCCGATCACGGAGAGCCAGCCGAACCCGGAGCTGCCTGTGTCTGGCGCTGCTGGACAGGCTAGCGAGGACTCCCAGGCGGCGTCGGAGCTGGAGACGTTCGAGGGCCAGATCAAGGGCCGCGTGCAGGTCTTCGGCGACAACATTGACACGGACGCCATCCTGCCGGGCGAGTTCTTGTGTGAGAACGACATGGAGAAGCTGGGCAAGGTGGCGTTCCTGCACACGAACCCGGACTTCCGCGACAAGGTGGCGGCGGGCCAGAATGTGGTGGTGGCGGGCCACGGCTTCGGCTGCGGCTCGTCCCGCGAGCAGGCGGTCACGGCCATGAAGGGTGCGGGTGTTCAGGCGCTGATCGCTCGCTCCTTCGGGTACATTTTCTCTCGCAACTACCAGAACTTCAGTCTGATTGGTATTCAGCTGGATGACGACCACTTCTACGAACTGGCCAAGGAGAACGCCGACATCACGGTGAACATGAAGGGCCGGACCATTGAAGTGGGCGGTGAGACCTTCCGCTTCAACATGTCGCTCTTTGAGGAGCGCCTGCTGGCTGGCGGAGGCATCATGCCGCTGTACAAGAAGTTCGGCAACCGTCTCTTCCGGGTGGCGGTGCAGGACCCGGCGGCCGACAAGGGCAGCTGTGGCAGCAGCGGTGGCTGCTCTTCCAAGGACGAGGCGGAGAAGGGCTCGGCTGTGGCTGGCGCTGACAAGGACCTGTCCTGGTAAGAGACAGTCGGGCTGTTGAGCTGTTGAGCTGCTGGCTGTGGAAGGTCGGAACAGGACCAGATCAGACCAGACGGCCCAGGCAACCTGAGCGCAGAGCGGAAGTCCGGACGTCGACGTCTGCTGCGTGTATTAGTTACTTATAGCTATTTTTTCCTGGACGGAGCGAAGCTAGACTAGACTTGGCTGCCACGGTGCAGAGACCTCGAAGGCTGTACTGACCGCGTCTTGTCTTGAGAGGCAGCTCGGGTCCGAGAGGGAAATAGACCAACTGCGTATCATCCGAAGTGTCGTACTCGCGTGTCTCGATTCGCCTCGATCCCTGCGTTCTGTGCTGGGTGCGCGCGCCAAGCAGACGAGTCCAGACGAAAGTAAGCCGCGGCACTTGCTCCTTCCTTGGCTGCTGCGGTCGTCGCTGGCCATTTCGTTGGTCCAGGCGTGCAGTCAACGACAGCCTGTTGCGTGTCTGGGGTGGTTCGGCTTGCAGCGCCGGCCTTCCACCGCCTCGCACGCTTCGTTCCAATCCGACACCGTCACAAGCAACCCCGGCGCTCGATTCCACGGACCAGCGCGTCCGTTGTCTGCACATGGCTACATTCGGTGACCAAATGGCTACGCCTGACGTCAAGATCCCGCTCGACTGGCTCAACGCGGTACGCCAATCGGCCGCCCATCTCCCTGCGTTACTGCTTCGTCTCACGTGGCGATGCCTTGCTCTGCGTGCTCTTTCCTGGCCTGGGATGCCACGTAGCCCCATTTCGACACTCGCAGCTCGTTGCTGGACACGCGCAGACAAGAGCGCCGTGAGCTGTCGCTGGCTGTGGGCTCGGCCGCCGCACCGCCGCACTCGTGCGACAAGCGCTTTGCACGCTCCGAGACCATCTTCCGGGACGCCTACCGACGCAGTGGCGTCTTCGTACGCAGCCCACGGCAGCAGGCGGAAGACCCACCACCTATGACGTGGCATCCACGTGCAGTCTGCAGTGGCGCACCTGCTAAATCAGCATTGCTAGCGGCACGACAGCAGGAGAAACGACTGGCCAGCCTCAAGTTTGAACCACCCGAGATCGAACGCCTGGCCGACATCCCCAAGGCGGACCAGCTCGCGGACTGGTGGAAGCGGCCGGCTCCAGGCTACGTGGAGGACCCGGCCAACGCCACCTTCTACCGCGAGTCACTGCGGCTCCAGCTCGCGCGTCATGGCATGGAACTTGGACCTGTAGACCCGGCCAAGACCCGCGCACCAGCGTCTGTGGACGAGCGACGACGACTTCGCGAGAAGAAGTCCCAGCTCGCGGGGAAAGTGACCCACATCTCGCATGTCGTGCCCGTGGACTATGGACACGACGGCGTCGCCAGTCTCACCCGGGCGCCAGAGCTCTTCCCACAGGAAAGGGTGCGTGCATACTGCCTGGTGACGCTGCAGGCAGCAATGTCCGCTAACGTCCTCGTCTCTGTGTTGTGGGATTTGGGGTGGTTTTGATGCACAGTTGGCTGGAGAAGGTGGTGTAGGAGGTGTAGGCTTTGCCACCAAGCCTGAGCCGGCTTGGACGCTGCCTGTGTCGCCTATCAAGGTGCCTCCCAAGGTCGGAACTCTCGCGTAGCGCTCGCTTTGTCTGATTTTATCAGTGCACGCTCGAGACACATTGAACTGACGCGTCTCCGCTGATGTGTGCCTGGGGATACAGCGCTCCGGCTCGTCGCGACGTACAGTGGAGAACCTGTTCCTCGAGAGCACGTCGGAGCGCATACTACTCGACCAGCTCAAGAACTACCAGCGCCTCGCTCCGCCAGTGTTGACCGCCACAGCGGCGGGGACTGAAGCACACAGCGGTGGCAGGTCGGCCCGCAGCGTCGGTGATGGTACAGCGGATACTACTGGAGCGACGTTATCACCCATTGCACCCTCGTCCGAGTCGGGCCAAGCACGCAGCGCCTTCCGGAACTCTATCCGCTGCGGCGGCTTCTCGTAGCAGCGCGGTATCACTACGACCTTCTTCCTCTTTGTATCCTGCATTGCCAGTCGTCCACTCGACCACACGTCGAGACACAACAAGCACTCTATAAGCTTCCCACGCTCGCGACTCTGCCTGAACCCACAGTCGTCGCTTCCTCCTC
>JAADYK010001095.1:0-11395 GCA_023338225.1 Halophytophthora batemanensis | reverse complement strand
TGGCCTGCTCGATACTCACCTCGGAATGCGATCGACGTACTCGTCGCATGTGCGTGGAACGACCTCGAGCCTCTTGGCCGCCGGAACTGTGGCGCAACTGGGTCAATTGCTTGGCATTGCGGTTGTTGTTCCCGCTCGAGATTTTCCGAGACGTTCTCAGGTTAGAGTCACGTCGCTGAGGGTCTTCATGCTCTCTCTCCGGTAGTCTCTGATACGGGCGATTCGGGTCCTGAGCTTCCGCCGTCTTCTCCTCTTCGTCGTTGATGCCCAGACGCCGATACTTGCGTGGCATGCGCTCTTCTTGGACACTGGGCACACGTCCAGGCTCGTCTCGAGGCGTATCAACTCCAACCCCCGACAAATCCTGCGAGTGCGACGGACTGGGAGGTCGAAGCTGCTGGGTGCCAGGAGTGTTGTCGCCTGCCAACTGCGGATGCTCTGTGTTGCGTTGGATCCAGTCTCGGAAGTCTTCCTGGTTGTTCAGCTCACGCCCGCTTCTGGACCGGTGGTGGGACACCACACACCTACTGCACACCCGGATGCTGGGCTGGTGACGCGACAGCACCTGCTTGCCCGTATCGTTGTGCGTGAAGCTGATGGACGGCACGCGGATGGTGCTGCTGCAATGCCAACAAATGACCTCACCACATGTACGGCAGTGGTGGCGGCGTCGGAAGATGGAGGAAAACCGGCGGTTGCAAAGCACACAGAAGCGTCGCTCCCTATCCAGCAAAGAAACCAGTTAGCCACACACAATGAGCACCTGCTCCTCTCGTCTAAACCCCCTCGAATCTCAACCACACAGAGAACCCATGTACCTGTCGTTGACCCAGGCCGACGTATTGACGACTGCAATCTCCTGTAACTCAGGTGGGTTTTCCAGCAACTCTCGTAGTCCACGTGCCAGTTGGGAGACCATCTCAAGCGCTGGGTTGCTGCGGAAGATGCTGGCCATGGGCGGCGGCCGTTGGAAGACGATGGAAATGGTCACAAAGTCGTCCCTGTAATCCGGGGACGAAGTGCGCTCGAACTTGCAGATGAGCGCATCAAAGCGCGAGCGCTCCAGGTTGTTGCCCTGGATGTGCGGCATGCCGCCCACCTCGGCCAGAGACTCCTGGAACAGGTAGCAGGCCACAATATCCCCGCCAGAAGTCTCGATCCCAATGTACTGCCACACAAAACCAGCCACAAGCCACACACATCACGCGCACCACCATTAGCGTCAGTGCGGCACATTGCTGTGGACAGCACAGCATACCAAAATATAGAAAGAACGTCCCATGCAATGCTGCACTTCTGCAGCCAGTTGCCGTCGCCTCGTTGGGCGTGACGTCGTGGCCTGGTTGGTGTCGTCGTCCTTACCTCGAGCACGTAAAAGTCCGAGGACTTGGAAGCCAGGGAGCCTGAGCGGATGGCCCACCACTTGATGGCGGCCTGCTTGTACATGTCGCGCGCGTCACGCGGCGGGTTGGCGCTGGGGTAGATGCCCGTGCCGTTGAGGTCCTCGAGCACCTCCGCGTCCAGGAACATGTCGCCCAGTACCTTGCGCATGAAGAGCTTGAACTTGTCCGAGGTCTTGAGGTCGTAGATGGTCTTGAGCACATTGGGGAAGGTGGCGTTGGCGAACACCACGGCCTTGGCTGAGACCGAGTCGGACCACTCGGAGCTGGGCTTGTACACGCCCACGTCGTTCTTGCAGTCGTGCAGCTTCCAGAGCGCGTTACTCGAGTCGGACAGCAGTCCCAGACACGACCGCGCACGGTTCTCGGCGTACTTGTGCAGTCGGATCTTTCGTTCGTACGAGAGCGACGGGCCTTGTGCCGGTGCTAGAACGTCCTCGTCCTGCGAGTTCGAGTTGTCGGCCGAGTCGCTCCACTCCAGCGCACCCGCCTGTTGCTCGTGCTCGTGCTCGTGCTCTCGCTCGCGCTCGCCTCGCGCCTCCTGCGGCGACGCAGCGGGCGCCGCAGTCGCGCCTGTGGGCGGCGCGGGGTTCATCTCTTTCTCGCTCGCTTCTGTGCGTCCTGCGGGTCTGTAAGGCGCTGCGAATTGAGCTCTTGGCGCCGAAGAAGCCTCGCGCCAGTGCGTTTCGCCCCAGAGCGAGAGACGGAGGCCAGCGGGGGCTCGGAGAGGGGAGGGAGCTGGCCGGCAGCGGAACGAAGCAGAGCAGAGCGAAGCACGGGCTGCGGTGGTCTGTCGCGCAGCAAATCGCGCAGTCCCGAGGTGAGCGCTGGTGGCTCTTTCCCTGAACGCGCCGCGACGTTCCGCGCACCGCTGTTACAAAACACGGTAGGTCCCACGAAGACAAGTGAGTGGCACTGCCCGAATAAGTGGGGAACGAAGTATTTCGCGTCTTGCGCCGAGACTCGCAGTCGCACGACTTTAAGCGAATCAGCGGGAGCTATCCGTCGCCAAAGCAATGCGGCGCTCTGGGGGGCGCTCTGCATTGGGCCGCGATAGCTTCAACTCCTGTCGAGAGCGAACTGAAATGGTCGGGTTAGAGCCTCCACAATCGGCTCAGCGCCACTGAAGAGTGAATGCACTCAGTTAAGGCCGCGTTTCGCGACCGTGGGATCGTGACCCCAGGCACCACGATGGGTACACTGTACCCGTTGCAGTGAGTGTACCTTTGATGCGGTACGTTGCAGTCGTTGCTGTGCCATTCGACTGGTACCTCGTACCGCCCACTCGCGCGGAGGTTCAAGGCTGGGGTGGGGAGAGGGGAGGCAGCATTTGGACCAATGGAGAGGGAGGAGACGATCTAGGGCTCGAATTTCCGCCAATGTGCGTGGAGAGAGGAATGTGCGCCACCTTGGGCATCGTCCGCGCCAAGCGAAGAAGGAACATGCCATCCCGGCGCGGAGTGGCGAGCACCATGCGCGCGTTGGCAGGCTCCACAACCCAGACAAGACGCCAGCGGCGGCAAGACAAGCGCCGATTGACCGGCACTAGCACAACGAGCCACGTAGGTCTGAGCTGAGCCAGCCAGACGGACGGACGGGCGGAGCGTGCCACAAGCTGCCCACTCGTGCATTTGCTCATTGCCGGTGTGCGGAGAGACACTTGGCGGAAGAGAAAGCACGCGAACCATGGGAGAAAGCGACGCCTTCTTCACGGAGGACATCATGACGGACGACCTGGTAGAATACGTGGCCGGGTTCCTGTCGCCGACGGATCTAGCTGCTGCCATGTACGTGTGCATTGCAGTGCTGGCAACTGTGGGGTGACTATGACCCGACTGACTGACGTGCTGGTGCTGCTGTGGACACCTCCAGCCAGGTAAACTCGTGGTGGGGCGCCATCTGCACGCGCGACACGATATGGCGCCGCTTCTGCGTGTCGCGCTGGCTGCTGCCGCGGCCGGAGCGGATGCTGCGCAGCTGCGGCACCGACAGCTTCTACGAGCTCTACTTCTATCTGGACCGCACGCGTTACCTCCCCCGCGGCAAGTACACCACCAAGCACCAGATCGTATGGGGTCGCGGTCGTCAAGAAGGTGCCGACGTGTGGATGACCGTAGCTCACAGCGCCAACTGTCAGGTGCTGTCTTCCGCTGGCACGCCGTATATCCAGCTGCGTGTGGTGGTGCAGAACCTGCGTGCCCAGCCGCTGTCCGTGGACCTACAGGAGCTCAAAGTGCGTATGAAGAACGGCAGCATGGGCCACATCTTCGGCGTGGAGCCGTCACACAGTTCCATCCAATTGGACACGACTGCAGCCATGCAAACCACTCAGTTGGCGCCGACGCTGCTGGCCATTAACGGCGTGGACGTGCACCGGTCTCTTTCCAACCAGCGCGTGGAGCTGCAAATGTTTGACTTTGCTGTACTGGCAGTCAACGTGGCCTGCACAGGCTGTGAGTTCGAGCCAGACTTCCTGGAAGCCTGTAGTGCTCTGTGGGTGCCGATCCGCCGTGTGGGGAGATGCACGTCGCTCAGTACGTGTCGCTGCGGCCTCATCCCGGACAGCTACCACCGTGGTAGCATCCGCGTGCCCATGGTGGATGAAGGTGTTATCTGGCGCTACTACGAGCGCATTTCGGGTCGCTTCATGGTGTTGGACATGCGAGCGGAGCCGCGACTGGGCGACGTCGACCACTTTAGTAACTTATTAGGCGAGATGCCCGTGAAGCGCCTCGTGCCCAAGCGCAAGCGCAGCATCTCGTGAGCTCTGCGTGGACTCCAGCAGCCCAGAGATTATACAGAGCAGTGCAGTAAGGTATGTGAGCGGTGGTCAAGTGGCTTCACCAGGCTGTCCTCTCCTTCTATATAATTGAATTCACTGCCACTTGAGCGGACGCGATCCAGGTCCGCGACGTCTGGTGCTTGGCGGCTTCTCGGGTGCCGGAGATCGGGACTTGTGCTGTGTTTGGCAGTGGAGTTTCCTAGGCTTCAGACTGAAGAGAGGGAAAGAACGAGCACGAAGAAGCGATGGCGGATGAGAAGGAGAGCGATGCGGTATCTCCCGCGGAGACACCGGCCAAGAAACCTACCAAGAGCCCTTGGCTGTCGGCGTACCACAACTCGGTGGCCGGCGTCAAGGCCAACTCCAGCTGCCTGGCGCTCGTGGACGTCTATGGCGACGGCGACTCCAAGCTCATCGTGGCGGACGCCGACCAGCGTCTCAAAATGTACAAAGGTGCGTGTCGACTTCGCTAGAAGCCGTAGCTGAGGATTTGCAGCGCGTATTCGGCCGGTGACGTCTGTGGAATGCACCCGATAGGCTCGTCACTGCACGGAGAGCAAGCGATTCTGGGCGTACCCTCCGCCGTGAGCTTCTTCTACTCCGGTATGTGCGAACCTATGCTATGCTGTAGTAGAACAGTGTACTGTGGGATGGCGCCATATCTCTGAGCGTCTTGCTTGCTCTGCAGACACCAATCGGCCGCGAATCCCGGCTATCGCCGTGGCGTCGGGCCCGTACATCTACATCTACCGCAACTTCCGCCCGCACTACAAGTTCACCGTGCCTTCCATTGATGTGGACGCCCAAGAGACTAAGATCTGGGAAACACTAGCCAAGTGCACGATTGAGATCCCCGAGGCGCTCACCCAGCTCTCTACTATGCGGTACGGCTCCTCAACGCGCTTCGTACACAAAACCGCACACGCAATGCTTATGCTGATTGTTTTGGGGCACTGCGTGGCACAGAGGACTGGGGATTCGACTGTCCGAGAGATCACGCGGTCTGCTGGCCATTGACGACATCGAGGAGCAGGCCGAGTACGTCTCGCGCTTCATGGACGACCCGCTTATCGAGCGTTCCTGCGTCACGTGCATGACGTCCATCAACAAGAACATGGACGAGAAGGACGCTGTGAGCTGGTGAGTGCTCATCCTGGTCGAAGTCACAGCCCAATCGATGCTTTCTGCTATGATCTGGCTGTAGCTATGGAGACTCACCCCACTGTGATGTTGATATATGCCGGCGTTTGATGGATAGTCTGGTGGTGGCGACCGAAGGGTGCATGGTGTACGTACTGGATCCGCAGGGCACGTCGCTTATCCAGCAGGTGAAGATCCCAGGTGTTCCCGTGGAGGTGGTGGCCACCGGACTGCTCGATGTGGAGTGTCGTCTCATCCTCACAACGCGCAATGGGTCAGTGTACATGATCAAGAACGGCGAGCTGCTGAAATCCGTGATCGAGCTCGAGTCGCCTGCATGTGGTCTATTGCAGTTGGAGAAGAGCATTGTGATCGCCTGTATGAGTCGCAAGCTCACGTCCTACCACCTCAAGGGCAAGAAGAACTGGAGTCTCACCATGAGCGACGACATTATGGGCATCGAAGCCTTCACTCTGCGACGCACCAAGGACACACGTGGTGTGCTCGTGGCGCTACGCAACGGCGACGTCACACTGTACAACGAGAAGGTCAAGGTGTGCACGTTGAGCACGGAGGCACTGCTCACTGGCTTGCGTTTCGGGCAGTACGGCCGTGAAGAGGCCTCGCTGGTACTGGTGCAGAAGAGCGGAGCGCTGTCCTTGAAGATCCTGAAGCGCACGGCAAGCTTGGAAGCCATCTCGGAGGTGGCAGGGCCGCCGCCAGAGCAAGGTTGGTCATGATCTGTGCACTGAGGGCTGAAGATTTGGTGGAAAAGCAGGAAAGCAGGAAAGCAGGAACTGACACATGTAGCGTGCGACTTGTGACTGCGCAGATATCCCGCTCAACATCCCCAAGAAAACGACACTCTATGTGGAGCAGACACAGCGGGAGCGCGACCACGCCACCGAGATGCACCGCCACTTCCAGCGCGACCTCTGCAAGCTGAGACTGACAACGGCGCGTGCCTACGTCAAAATCATCAAGGACGGACAGGTAATGAACTCTCTAGCCTCTCCTTTGTTCCGTGCGTGGAGTAGTGCTGATAAATACTTTTATGTCTCGCTTTGGATTCCCAGGGACCGGTATCGTACTCGACCGGTGCAGCCATCCGCCTGAACGCGCAAGTGCAGGGCATCGGCCCGTTCTTCCGAATCAACCTCAACATCCAGGTAGCTGCTCGTTCTTCTGTGCTGCTCAAGCCAACTCTTGGACTGCCTCTGCTTCGACCTGGCTGACTGCACTGTACTTACTTGTGCGCATATACGTGGACGTGGTTCACATCGATAGAACGCGGGGACAAAAGCTGTGACGGACATCACAGTGGCTTTCCACTATGACCACGAGTTGTATCGCGTGCCACAAAGCCTGTTGCTGGTGCCGCTCGTTATCCCCGTACGTCTCAGCCCCTTGGCCAGTGGTTGGAAGTTTGCATTTTCCCTGGAGATACTTACGCATGCACCTGCTGTTATGTACCGACGTGCCATTTCGCCAGAACGTGCAATACTCGTACTCGGTGGATGTGGAGAACATCTCGGAGCTGGGGGCGGCTGACAACGTCTGCATCTTCGTGTGCGGAAAGGACAGGTGCGCTAAGCTCAACCCACGCTCTACTGTTCATTGTCCGTCGCTATCGTTTGTTTGAGATTGGGAACGAGCCACTCAACGTACAGCATTGCTAACTAACGTGTGGTGTTGCCCCGGGAACATGGTCTTCTATCTCTTACAGCTGTGTGCCTCTGGTCTCCGCCGTCGTTAACATGCCACTGAGCGAGCCGGAAGTGGAGTAGCGCGTTCTCAGGTCATCAAACGGGGAACCAAACTCAATCGCTCGGCGTGGACTGACATGAATAAGAGCCAACCTCGCGGCTGAGACTGGCACATCCAACGATTGAAGTGGTTCCGTGTCTTGCGCATAAATCTGCGTACCCTTGCGAGGTCTTATGCCATCCACATACATATGCCATTCACGCCACTGTTTTGATTCTTTACGCGCAGTGTTAACCATTGGGCGGACGGAAGCTCCCCCAGCACCTTGGGAGGGATCGCAGGATCTTCGATGCTTCAAATGATTCAAACGCCAGTAACTTCATGAAGACTGGCGTGCTCGGACTGCAAGTGCGCTCGAAAATCTCAGGGTTTTCTTCCCAGGTTCTCCATGACCATCATAGGCTTGACTGCTGCGCACACACTGGCTGGTTGACCAGTAGATCCGTTGGAATTGCTAGCAAAGCGCAGGCCTCGCCGCAGTAGGAAGTTGCGAAAACCCAGGTCTACATCCCAAGGACCTGCACTACAGCCTGGCCGTTTCACTCCTGCACGTTTGGGTCACTACTATGGATCATCGCATCTGGAGGAAACTGGGGCCACAGCTTGGCCGCAATATGGCAGCTAGACGTTCTCAGTGGAGAGCAGAATCGAGGTCACTGTTCCCAATCGCAGCCAAGGTGGTCGACAATCGCTTCTTTCACCGGTGTGTTCATCTCTGCTGGCATCAGTTTTCTTTCGCGTACGACACCAGCGAGCCTGCCGCTGCCCCTACGAAAGACTCCCCAGCACGGGTAACGCCCCGCTGTGGAGGAACGTTCTTCGACCAGCAGCACCAGAGCACTCAACATAGCTGGAGCAAAACCGCTCGTCCCTGGCCAGTTGGCGCCAAACTGACACGCCCAGCATTGCACACTTCGCATTCGACTTCCAGCGTCAAGGACACGGGAGATTTCACTCCAAGCAAGCAGCCATGCGTCGAGCAAGTCACCACCTTGGGTTGGCGGTGCTGGCAACGGCCTTCTCACTGCTGCTGGCGACGACGACTAGCCTCGTCATCGAGGGTCTCAAGGGCAATGAGCTCGCCAAACACTTGGGCACGGAAGCCCCGCCGGGCCTCGAAGCCTCCGCTATCATTGTGCCTGGAACGTGCTACTCGCCGTTCCACAACTCGGAGTACCCGCTGAACGGTGGCAGCGCCTGGGGATTGGACTCGGCCATGGACAACGACTTCAGCATCATGAAGGACTACTTCTCCGTCGTGCGCACCTACTACTCGAGCTTCTACGGCTTCCCAGTGGCACCTCACGCGGCCAAGTACGGCGTCAAGCTCTACCTGGGCATCTTCATGACGGACGAGAGCTGGTACGAGAACCAGGTGGCCGACGCCATCGCAGCCGTGAAGGACTACGGTAGCACCATCGCAGCCATCATCGTGGGCAACGAAAACATCGCTCCAGCCGGACCGTACTCGGCTGCACAAGTCTCCAGTCGCATCACGGAAGTTCGTACTCGTCTGAACGCAGCAGGCCTCTCTGTGCCGGTTGGCACTGTTCAGCGCTTCACCGAGTGGGAGAATGCAGGACTGCGGAGCCAGATGAAAGCCCTCGCAGCCAACAGCGACATCATCGGCGTCAACATCTACCCGTTCTTTGACGCGTCGTACAACGCCAATGACCCATTAGCGCTGCTGGATGGCTGCTGGAACACCATGACGACCATCTACTCAGATGGAGTGGACAAGCTCCGCCTCACGGAGATCGGTTTCCCTACGGCGGGGGCGGCTCCATCCATCGCTCCCAACAACGTACCGAGTCTGGGCAACTCGCTGGCCTTCTACAAGGCTTTTCTGAACTGGAGCCCAGCCAACGGCGGCCACGAAGCCTTCTGGTTCATGTTCTTCGACCGCCGGCCGGACGACAACACCATGCAGGTGGAGCTCGAGAAGTACTTTGGCTTCTGGTCGTACACCAAGCAGGCCAAGACCAGCAACTACCCCGTCCGCGTGGGCACAACGACTGCAGCACCGACCACCGCGCCCACCACTGCGCCAGTCGCGTCATCCTCGCAGGTCTGCCGCGTGCACAAGGTCTTCTACTAGTAGAGACAGCGAGGCGCAAGATGAAAGACGCAAGACGCGAGACATGAGACCTCCAGCATCAGAATCAACTGCTGGACTGGAATCTACAGCACCAGATCCCATCTCCGCAACGTCGACACACTGCATTCATAAGGCAGAAGCTAACCCTCATGCATTCGCCTACCGCTCTACTTGGTCTCGCCCCGTCCTTATCTGTTGAACTGCAAGCCTCACCATGCCTTTTGCTTGCTTTGCTCGGCAAGACGTCTAGAGACACATGTCCAGCATCCCGTTGGGCTCGTCTGGCCGAATATACGGCAAGAGACTCTCGCCGAAAGCGTCGTAGAGCAGCGTCACGATACCTCCCAGTGCAGACGATGACAGCGACGGAGAGTCTCCACGGTCCAAGGACTTCGACAGAGAGAAGTACGTCCCTGACGCGTGCTACACAGCGCATTACCAGTCATTACAGCCAAGAAGGTGTCAGTTGAAGACTGCCAATCTCCACAATTCACGTGGTACAAGCCTCAAGCTTACCACCAAGATGCCCAAGCAGTTCTGCGCCTCTAACCGCTCCACAAGGTTGGGATTTGACGACGACAACGCTGGCTCCAGTCGTCGGTAGTAGCGTGCCAAGTTCGGGAAGAGCAGACTCTCCATTACCAATGGACCCAGGAACAGCATGCCTGTTCAATCAGCAGCAGCAGCAACAACAACAGCAGCAGCAACAGAGCAGCGTAGCGGCGACTGCGTCAGCTGTCGATCACTCCTGACCCAGATATCACGGAGGCGAGGACGTACCGTGAAGAGCGCCGTACTGGGTGGAGAATGGACAGCTCGGGTCCGTGATGGCCTTGTGGTACGTCTTGGAGACGCGCGACTGGATGTTGGCGTACGTCTCGCCGTAGCGCTCGCAGATCTGCGCCACCAGCTGCGCCGCGTACTTGCGAAGTGCCCAGTGGTCATCCGCCGGGTTTTCGCACAGTTGTGTGCCCAGGACACACGTCAAAATGGCTGGAATCAGCTGGTGGAGCTGCAGAACCACATATAGCCATACACGTGATCGAGTTAGCAACCCCAGAGACGCAGCCAAGATGCCAGCGCAAACAGGACAAGTTGCTGCTCTCCAGACGTACGTAGAGCTCCACGTGGAGGTTCTGGTTCTCCAGCAGACACCGACAGGCGCGCATGAGCGAGAAGAGCAACGAGAGATCGTGGTTACTGTGCTTCACCTCCTCGTAGATGAACCGCGAGAAGTAGGGCAGCAGCTGGTGGATCCCTGGGTCACGCGCCAGACTGTTGAAGGCCGCACGCTGCAGCTCAAAGTCGTCGCTCTTGACAGCCTCCGTCACCTTGGTGTAGTACAACTGCATCTCCTCCGTGAGCACGTGCTTAACCAGTGGCTTGCGGTCCACACTGTTCACGAAGGCTTCATCCTTGATGGACGTGTGGCAGCTCGAGTCGTCTTCCACCGAGTCGTTCTCGGGAATCAACGGCTGCACGCCGTCCACCGCGAGCCAGTGCACGTTCAGCACGGGCTGGAGCGGGATCTGGCCCAGCGGCGCGTTCAGCACCTCGCTTAGCTCCAGCTCCTCGTCCTCCGGGAAGAAGAGCGTCTCCTGGTCTTCGCACGCGCGGTATTTGATCGCCCCCGGGGCGGAGTAGCCGTACAAGCTCTGAGGTACACAGAAGCACAGACATGAGTTAGAGCACACCAGCAGCAGGAGCAGTGCTCCTGGCGCGCAGCGACCCGCACGCACCTCCAGGTTGCGCGTCTGCAGCGCCTGGTTCACGTGCGTGGAGTCGAGCTGTGCGCGCCGCGAGTGGCGCTGGAACTTGAGCGCGTCCTGAATCACCTCGCGCACGCGCAGCTCCACCTCCGGCAGCAGCTCGCGCACGCACTCGGGGCTCAGGTCGTCCAGCCCCAGGCTCTGCGCCGCCACCTGCAGCGTCTCCGGCCGCAGCAGGCTCATGATTGCTAGGAACGTCCCAAGTGAGAGCACGGCGCTTTGAATAGAAGGAGGATGCCCAGAATACAAGCCCGCTCTTAATTGGCGCGTTGAGATGGCTAGCACCAACTAGGGTTGTTTTTTTACCCGTTAATAACGGGTAAAAACGTTAATAACACTTTTTACCCCTTTTTACCCCTTTTGCACTAAAGTGCATTTAACGTGTCACCTGGTAATCTTCAGTCGAGAAGGATCCACGATTCTCAACGCAGTGAGAAGA
>JAADYK010001094.1:0-11396 GCA_023338225.1 Halophytophthora batemanensis | reverse complement strand
TCGCACTGCAGTCTGACGCTCGACCGCGACGTGAACGCCGCGCGCAACATCTACCTGAAGAACGACCTCCTGCTCACTCGGGCTCCTGGGGCCCGGAGTATCCAGAGACGCCTCCTCTGCGGTTGTTCGTTGCGCGTGAGCCTGCTCGCACACATCGACCCGAAGCAGAAAACGATACGTCGTCTAGGGCCAGGACAGTTACTTTGCATCTCGTGGTAACTTCGGGGCGTTCGTCAGGATTATGCGCTGAGAGAGTTCCACCGAGGTTTGTTTGGGCTCGAGCTGGCCTTTTGGGCGTTTGTAGCGGCCCCGCGTTGTTTTGGGCGCTTCTGATGGCTCTCGTTTCATTTTGGGCGCCTTCGCGACGGATTTGGGGCTTTGGGGCCCAAGAGAGGGAAGGCGCCATACATTTCGGCTGTGGAGCGAGCGCCTTTGCCTGCGTCGACACTAAGAGCCCCGGAGCTGGAGGGCGGACGCACGCGTCTGCTTCTCCCCGTGAGTCTCGAGCTCCTTCGCCCTGCCGGTCGCCTCGACCGCCGTGTGGACGATCCAAGCAGCGCCGCCACCACGTCTAACAGGCATCTGGTGCCAGCGGACGCCTACACTCGCGTCCTCGTGCCGACCGGTCAGGGAGAGCGAATACGAGCGCTGACTAGCGACCTGCGCGTCCCAGACGAACCCCACGCAACAGCCAGAAGCGCAGGTCGGAGTGTCCCGCCCCGGAAGCAGCGGTAAGTGGCTTTGTGTTTGCTGTGCGGCCGGGCGTTGGCCTGCAGGAGAAGCGCGATGGTCGCGCAGAGACTGGAACGGCATACTGGATGGCTGGAGCCTGCGCTACTGCAGCTGGAAAGAACACACAGACGGACTAACGCTATTGATTTGTACGTCCCCTTGCTTTATTGTGCGTCCTACTGGTCGTGCAGTTAGCAATGGAGAGCGGCGGCACTTATCACGCCAGTGAGGTCTCGGGTGCCAAGGCCTCGGGTCGCGCCGCTAGCAACGGCAGCCACGCTGCACCAGCCTACAGCAAAGACCGGTCGTCTCACGGTAGCGGTCGCTCCGGTAGCAGTAGCTACCAGTCGTCTGGGCGTGGCGGTGCGCTTCCTCGTCGAGGTTCTTCCAGTGGTTCCACTTCTTCTCGTGACCGAGATCGCGATCGTGGAGATCGGGATCGAAGTGATCGCGATCGAAGTGATCGTGACCGAGGTGATCGCGACCGAGGTGATCGGGATCGAGACCGTGATCGCGACCGTGATCGGGACCGTGATCGCGACCGAGATGCACGAGCGCGTGGGCGTTCCCGGTCTCGCGATGGCGGTTCGAGCTCTGGCAGTCGTGGTAGGGACCGCAGCAACAGTGGTAGCAGCCGGAACCCATTTGGCGGCTCAGGCAGTCCGGCTATGCGGCTTCGCGAACGGAAAAACCTGCTGCAGATGCACCGTACTGCTGCTCGCCGGGCGGACCTCCCTCCAGCCGAAGCTGCTGTACGAATCATCGGCATGGACACGTCCTACTTGAAGGTGCGTCCCCCATTCTTGCTCTCATACCTCGGTTGTATGCGCTTCGAAGCTCGGAGAACTCACAAAGAACGGATTTGAATGCGCTGTGTGTCGTGGAAACCAATATTGCGGTGGCTTGCTGTTGGGGGACGCGTTGCAGGACCCGGAACACCCACATTTGAGCGATAAGCTGGCAATGTTCCCCGGTGTCTTCCCCACGAACTCCAACTTCCCGGAGGAGAAGTTCCGCTTCCACGCGCTTCGAAACGCTGCCTTTGTGAGTCCATTGCCGCGCGGCTTCGGCCAACAGTGGCATCTGCAGTACTCGTCCTTCACGGACAAAAAGCTGCCGCTCTTTGACTTGCTCGCACGCGCGTCACGAGCCATTCGCCGGCTTCAGGACGAAGAAGACGAAGAGAACCATCAAAGCAAGGACGGCGATGCAACTGCAGCTCCAACGTCGTCGCCTGCCACGCCAGAAGACGGAGCTGTGACACCTGCCGCGTCAGCAGCGGAGAGCGCGTTCACGAATTACTTGATCCGCCACGTTCGGCGACTGGACGACCGCACGAGCCACATGTGGATGACAGAGCTAGCAAGCGGGTCACGTAGCGCTACTGAGCTCGCGCAGGCGTACGGCGTTCCATTCAAGCAGTGGCGCGCTGTGCCCGGCGTGTCCAAGTGTCCACTGCTTGAGTTTGTGGTGCGCTACCGCCCAGGCTGTGCTGAGGCCACGTGGTTCATCCGTCTTAATGTGGTCTATACGGAGATGCGCGAGCTCCAGCGCGACAGCACACTGCGTCGTGGAGACTGGGTTTTCAATCCAAGTCGAGCGCAAAGGAGAACCCAAGGCTGGACCGAGAAGCTCATCGATTACTTGCACTCAGTGGCACGCCAAGCGGCGCTGGAGGCGAACGCGGCGGCAGCGGCGAGTGTAAATGCTGAGAGAAACTCGGACACGTCCAGGTCGGCGATCAACGGCCTCCTGAAGGCCAGCAGTGGGTCTGGCTCACTAACGTCAAGCGCGGAGGGATCTTCGTCACAGTCAGCCTTAAGACTCCGTCATGGCGAAGCTGCAGGGATGTTAACTCCGTCTGGCTCGCCTCCGGCAGGTCTTGTGAGTACTGGGGTAGTTGCTACCGCTCCGGGGAGTGGCGGGGTACCCAGCTCACCGGTGCTGCCGCTGACATGGCACGAGAAGTGGTCGTACGTGCTCAAGCTATCGGAGTACCAGCTCAAGATTGGGCTGCTGAACCGCTCGCGATACTTTGACGGGATTCTATCGCTGCTCCAGAAGGCTCTGACCCCGCGTGGAGGCACGAGTGGTGCTGCTACCTCGCGGACCTCGTCTGTGCTGGCTCTTGGGGTGAATGGCACGATGGAACTCATCTCTGTGGTGCAAAAGTTGCTACCGGAAATGCTGCTGGCTGCAGACTGCGTGCTGCTGCTCGTGAAGACGGTGCTGCAACATCTGCGCTACCTGCTGCCTCCGGGTCGGCCCGTGCCCACAAAATCTACGGGGAGTTCGCTTCAGGAAGAGCTACTTGTCGCGCTCTGTCAGCTGCTTCGCGACGTCCTGCTCCACGGCAGCGACGTCCTTGTGCGGCTTGAAGAGAACGGTACGTTGCTTTGTGGGTATCTCTCCAGCCTTAACGATGGCGCTGACTAACCTGCTCATCCTATGTGTCTCTATTTGTCCACCTGGTGTGTTTGTGCTGGCAGCCCCGCCCATGTGGCCAGCCTACGTCTTCAGTGACCGGTTCTTCAGCCACGAGGCCTATGGCGCTGCTGCTATCCAGAAATGCATCGACCGCTGTCAGCAGAAGAGCAAGGAGATCGCGGGCCGCATCCTCCGACTGCAGCAGACGTGTCCGACATTGCCCTCATGGGGGGGCGGTCAGGTTCTTGCAGCTCCGTTGCGCAATGAAGCACAGGTGCTGCAGACGCTGGACCGCTTCCACCGCGTGGATGCCACACTCGACCTCCATCGCGTGTACAGCGAAGTGTTTGGCCCGCTACCCCCTGTGAGCGCTAACGGACCCACTGAACTGCCTGTGGACATGGCAGCGCTCTTCCTCGTGTGCGAGTGGGCCGTGACAAACCAGCGACCTGCTGAGTACCGCTTCCTCTCGGCGCTAGCACTGCTCGAGATGCACAATACTGCGTTGCTGGAATACGGCAAAGAGTACGCCTTGATCCCCAGAGTTGAGTCATCCCAGCAAGTCCAGGCGGAGGCTAACTCGTTGTGTGTGTGTGCTGTGTGCGTTAGGAGAGGAATCCTGCCCGGCTGTGGGCCTAAGGACCACCAGGTGGTGCTGCAGGGCGCCTTGCAGAGCTTTCTGCAGCGCTACGAGCCCAAGGCCATCACCGAGATCACACAAGTCATCGACCTCTTCTGTCTCCTCGTGCGTCGGAGACTCTTTAGCGTCGCAAGTTTCGTCGAGTTCGCGGCGTGCTGCAACGAAGCAGCTGCCAGTGTAAGCAGCAGCCCGTTACTGGCATTAGCCGCAGGTGCCGGCGGCAGTGGCGACGACGGTCGGTCGAGACGCAGTGACTCGGCGCCAGTGGTGCATACGGCCTACAACATCGAATGCTCTCCAGGACGTGGCTACAAGTCGAACGATATTCACTTGATGTCCTCCAGCGACCGGCTGAAGCTGTATTTGTGGCAGCTTCCACGCAGCGCCTTCCCGCTGCCCACGTGCGTGCCCATGATTCCTGGAGACGGCTACAATGAAGAACTGGGGCTCCTGCGTTGGCTGGAAGTCATGGGGCTGCGTCGCGAGCACCTGCTCCACTCCAAGACGCTTGAGCGTGCGCAGTCCCTCTGTGTCTACGTGTTTCACACACATGGTCAAGTCAACGACGTCCCTTCTGTGGGGACGCCAAGTGGCGCCGCGGGAGCTTCTTCTTCGAGCTCGGATGCCAATGCCAGTCGGGTGCTGAAAGAAGTGGAGTACCAGGGCAAGGTGGGCGAGCTCGTGTCAGCCGTGAAGACGATGTGCGGCCACGATAAGGGCCGCTTCACGCTCTGGTTCCTGCACAACATTTACGAGGAGGCCACCTTCTTCCGCTTCTCGGACTTTGGCAGCGTAGAGCACGTGGTTCGCCTTGTGTGCCTCGTACTGGAGATTGTAGACGTACTGGCGCTGTTGGAGGTGCTGGTGCACTTTTTGCGGCATTCGCCGTGTTTCCTCGTGAAGAACGTGGTGTTGGCCATGATCGAGCGCCACGAGCTGGCCTTCTGCGCCACGGACCAAATCCCGTTCCTGCTGCAAGCCTTCGTGGACCGCTTCAACCGGCTGGGCAAGAGCGCGGACGACAAGGCCGGCAACGTCGCGCAGTTCTTCTGCAAAATGTACTACGCGCATATCAAGAAGAAGGAGATCATGAAGCTGGATCTGCCATTCGCGCTTCTCAAGACCATCGCTGAGACCGCGCGTAAGAACCAAGACGCTGCGAATGGTGGCAACGCAAGCAGTGGCAACGCGAATGGCAATGGGAACGGTGGTGTGAACGCCGGTGCAAACGGCCAGAAGGCCAAGGAACTGACGCTAGAGACACCCAACCCGATCGTCCGGATCCCTCCGCCGCGCGAGCAGATTCCCTCAGAACTCAAGACTGCTCTCTCCAGGTCGTTCAAGGCTCTCCAGGCACGCTCATTCGAAGGGCCAGGCGCTGATGGCAAGCAGATGCCCGCGACACCTGGAGTCAGCACTCCGCTGCAAAGCCCCGACAGCCAAATGAATCAGGGTGGCTCTGGCTCAACGTCCACTGATTCGGCAGCAGCCTTCGAGGCGCCTGGATACGCGAGTTTGTCGTGGCAGGAGGTGGTGAGCGAGGCCACGCCTGCTGCCGAAGCCAAGTGCCGCGATAGCGCCGTGGACTTTGCCGTGAACGCCATCAACATGAGCATGACGTCTTCGTCCGTGGGTTCCACGAATGCCAACGCTACGCGGGAGCGTCGTACGCCCAACTACGTGTTCTTCTTCCGCGCTGTCCTGAGCGAGGCCATGGACAAGTGGATGGCTAACATCTCGGCGCGCATCAAAATCAGCTGCAGGCGGCCCATCGCGACACCACACTACATGCACCGCTGCGTGCGCCTGATCCGCGAAGTCGTGGAGCAGCACCCGGACAACGGCGACGAGTTCAACGAGAAGTTCGCCAATACGCTAGTCGTGTGGCTGCAGAAAGAAGTGATCCCAGGCTTTGCCGGCAGCGACTCGCCCAAGCGCTCGCGCAACCCGTTCCTGAACGCTGACAACAGCAAGGAGGCCTTCGCGCTCAACCAGAAGGGCCGCCTCGACCGTCTCCAGTACGGACTCAAAGCCTTCCTCGTGTCGCTCGTCGTGCACAAGGTGCTCGATCTCTCGCAGGTGCTGCGGCTTGTGCTGCACCCGCTCTTCCCGCGACTGGTACGCTTGTCTTCCCCCGTCTTGCTGTTGCTCTTCTTGTAGAATGCCTTTTTGTGAGTCAAAGCTCGTTGGTCGACTCACGCGCTTTGGCATTTGCGGTTTTGTCTCCCCGTTGTCCAGCGTCGAGCCTCCCGTGACCCACCGCCAAACCTGCCGAGCCAGCTACTGGCTATTGCGCTCGTGTTTCAGCTCTTCTCGGAGCCTCCGCAGAACCTACTGATCGAGCCGCAGAAGATCGTCATGTTCGACGAGCCTTTGGTGAGTTCACTGCTGTTGCTGCTGGAAATCTTGCTCGTCGCTATCGAGTGAGTCCCTCTTCGGTGCTGACTGTCTTTGGTTCTGAATGGCTGATCGTCCGTGGCTCTGCAGACCAAGTACCACCTGCGCTTCCTGCGCACACAGGTACCGGCGAGTTTGATGTTCCCACTGGTGCACTTGCTGTGCCAGATCTCATACCAGATGGAGGATAACTTCTTGTTGCGCAAGCGCGAAGAGCGCGGGACTCTGGCCAGCATCACGCTCTTCAACCTTACGTCGGACGGCATCGTACGCGACACGATCTTCCATGACACGAAGGAGGCTCGGGAGAAGCACATCCTGCCGGTTTACCACAAGAAGCAGTGGCACACCGCCGTACTGCTCACGCACTTCTTCCGTCCACCGACGTCCCCCGCCGAAGACGCAAACGGCCAGGTACAGCTGCTCAAGGTGGACCAGATCATTGACCAGATGAACGTCTGGACGCTGCACCGAGGCGGCTCCATCTACCTCGACCTGCAGATGAGTCGCCAACAGCAGAAGGTTAAGCGCTCGAAGAAGCGCTCGCGGCATCAGCGGCAGCAACAACAGCACCTAGTGTCTGGCAGTAACAAGCGCAAGGCGCCCACAGGAGACATCTCCACACGCACACCCAAGCGCACAGCTTCGGATGCCGGTGATGGATCAGCGACAGCGATAGCCACCAACGGGTATGCTGACGGCAAGACACCCATGTCTTCTCGCAGCAGCCGAGCGGACAAGGAGGCGTCTTCGTTCGGCGGCAGTCTTCTGGACATGAGCTTGTCGGACGCTGAAGACGAAGCCGAGGATGATGACTTGGACCTGGAATTGGGCTTTGACGATACCAGCAGCGCCACGGAGATCTTGTCCAACCTCATCGTGCTGCGAACACTCAAGCGAAGTTCGCGCCGGGCTCCTGCGTCAACCTCTTCTTCCTCATCGTACTCGTCTTCAATGACGTCATCGTCGCTGCCAGTATCCTCGGCGACGTCGGCGACAGTCACCACGCTCTCATCGGCATCACCGTTAGCTACCCCGCTGCTCTACGGCACACCACACCACGCACATCACGGAGCGGAAGGCTCCAGTGGGAAGAACCGCGGTGGCGGTAGTACCCCCATCGCAGGTGAAGGCTCCAAGAAGAAGCCGCCGACGCCCACCGCTCCACTGACTGTCGCTGCCATGCGAAGCGCGTTGACTCCATGCGAGCTGCGTATGCTAGAAGCGGCGTGCGAGGCCCAGGACGCGGCTGTGGCCTCTCTGTATGCTGCAACTGTGTGCAGTATCTCGCGGCGGTCCATGGGCTCCGTGATCGCCAAGATCTTGCAGGTGCTTGAGGACGACGTGAAGCACACGCTTCCCGATAAATTCGCCCGACGACTCAACACAACGTCGGCTGTACGTCTCGCGAGCAGCATCATGTGCACGTCGCAGGGCAACGCCTTCCTGCCGCGGTACATGATGTCTCTGGCCGTGCAGCTCGAGTGGATCTTTGAGGGTTGCGCGCTTTACGACAAACAGCGGAAGTCCACGACGAAGACGACTGGTGCCTACGACTCTGTGTTCTTGATGCGGCTGCGACGAAAGTTGGCCGTGCGCCTGCAGCTTGTGGGCGTGATCGGAACCAGCAAGCATGCCGTGCTCACCATCTGCTACCGCGACCGCATCGTGAAGACGCTGTTCTCGCTACTGGGTACATCTGTCGTGTCAACTGGCCCTGGAGTTTCGCTCTTCAGCTGGATCCTAGACCTCATCCCGGTCGTCAACGCCTCTGTGCTGCACGACAAGCAATTCGTACGTAATCCCTCTGTCAGACTCGGCCTCACCTTGCTCGCCATTGCACTAACTGATGAATGCCTTGGTGTTGTGTGCAGGAGCTTGTGGAAGCTCTACAATTGCCCCATGGCCTAAAGAAGCGTGTGCGGAGCGTGCTGCCACGTTCGATGAATGGAGGTGGGGCAGCAGAGTCGTACGTTCGTTGCCGACCACTGGCAGCGACTGCTTCCTCCTCCTCCACTCACACCGACATGGAGGACGTGGAGGAGCTGCCCGAGTACGCTCCTGTAGATCCGTGGGGTCTGCTGGAGCACGTACCCCAGCTACCCAGTGATGCATTGGTGCCGGAGCTGCCTGCCAAGATTCCCAAGCGTCCTCGACGAGCCTTCCGGTGCGTTTAACTCGTCGCTCAAGTCGCCCACTGGCTTCGGCGTCGGTTGCTTGGTCTGTTGACTCGGTCAACTTTGAGCCTCCAGCGAAGCGTGGCGACTTCGTGCAGGCGCTTCAGAGGTCTTTCCAGTCACGCCATGTCATGGTTTGCGTCCTTAGCCTCCTGCCAATAATTGCACGTCAAGTCAGCACCACGCAGGTCTAGCTAGACGTCGTGCCACCGTCGCAACCCACATCCAAACCTATGCAAATGAAAGTATTTACTGAGGCAGTTTTGGGCTCGCCTTGATGAGAGTGCAGTGCAATATACCCCGTCCACATACGCGGAGGGGAAGCAGCGCGCAGGGTCTACTGAGGCCCACTTTTCTCTTCAGCTTCTTTGTCTTCCTTGTCCATTTCCTCCTCGTCTTCGTCCTCAAAACCCACCCAGGACTCGAACGCCATGAGGAACTCTTTGAAATGGATCGTGCCGTCGTGGTCCCAGTCCATTTCCGCAAAGCGCTGCTCCCAGATAGCCGAGCAGATGGACTCGTCGCTCGCATCTGCACCGTGTGCCGAAACATGCCAGTCACCAGCAGTGTGAGCTACCAAGGTTTGCACTAGACATGCGCATCGGAGGTTCCACGGACAAGCACTACGGTTTCGTACTGACTGACGACCCGACTAACCTTTGCAGGGACCCGAAAGAGCCTTGCGCGACGACGTTTTCTTCGTAGGCGAGTGAAGCACCATGGAGGAGTCGAGGCGAGACGTCATCTCGGCGCTGGAGACAGCACACAAAGAGCGATCTCACGCATCAGAGCCGCCGAAAGAGTCAATCAACACAAAACCAGCAGCCACATGCGACGCTCACCGGTTGAGGACGCCGTTGCCTTCACCATCGAACCATAAGAATGCGTCCACCGCCAGTTGGAAGGCGATCCGCAGCTTATTGCCCTGGTACAGATGCATAGTGACATGACACGGACATAACCCGTCAACCAACCTGCTTGTCTGGTTTGACAACACTTGGGCAGTACGATGCACTGAGAGCCCCGATCCGTGTGGGCGTGCTGTACCTCGCCGAAGAGAAGCGATTGATTGGGGCTGGCAGCAGATGTGCCGTCGCCACCGCCCTCGCTGCCTTTTGGCCTACGAAGCGAGCATTCGAGTGAGCTATTGCAGTTGAACGTGGGAGTTACGCCATTGTTCGCGAGGAGGGAGTGAAAGACTGTACATGGAGGCGTAGAAGATGCTGAGCCGCTCGCTTTCCAAGGACGGGATTTTCTGCCAGTTTGCAGCGCCGGAGTAAAGTGCAGAGCATTAGCGTCACGTCCAGCTTGGGTTCGGGTCAATGTGTGCGCTCCAAAGGCGATAAGTTCGACGTACATGCAGCACAAAACCGATCACGAGGCACACGAGGAACTCCTTGAAGTTGAGGTGGCCGTTCTCGAGCATGTCGGACTCTTCGAACACCTGGGCAATCTCTTCCTTGGAGAAGTTGACGCCTAGCCGCTCGAAGGCGCCACCGATGTCTGCGTACACGATGTAGCCCTTGCCGTCCTTCTCAAAGGCATGGAAGGTGGAACGCACGCTATTGAAGGATTTCTACAGAGCCATTTGCAGTCCAGGGGCCAGCATCGCAGTCAGTACCATCCTTTCCAGTCGAGCATGGTGACAAACACGAGCAATGCGAACCGCAGCGAGTGGAAGCTGGAGCAAGATCTTGGTGAAGGGGTTGGCGCTGGCGCAGAGCAGAGCAGCCCAAGCCAATCAATGCGAGCAGAGCAGAGCGCACCGTTAGTACAACCAGCAACTCAAAGTCACCGTCCACACAGTGTGATGCACTCACCCATCCTTGTCCTCTTGCAGTTGCTTCCGCTTGAGCTCCTTCAAGGCATTCGTGATCCTAGATTTCCGACCATCATGTTAGTTGACAGACACGCACATCCAATACAAAGGTTTTCACTTACTTGATGTCGAGCGCAGAGGACGCGCGAAGTGCCGTCTCCACCGGTCGGATGGTGGCGGTGCTCGCGGGCATCGGCATCTTGCCGACGGCCCCCCCCGGCGGTTGCTGCTGGCTCTCCACCGTCACAGGAGCCTGATGGGTACTGCCAACCAGCGCTGCTTTTCCTGCATCACCTCGATGCACGCCCGAGTCCTGTCGACGCAGTGAACCAGCGGGAAGCGACAGCTTCGAGCCCATGTTGCCCCACGTCACCACAGTGCGGAAATGCGGAATGCGTCGCTTCAAAGGGCAACCCCGCATCTATCCTGGGCGTGAGTGCTATTTTCCGTCTCGTCTATTTTTGACCAATGCAAAACTGCGGATGCCTCACTGGACGTGATTTGGGCCAATCATCGAGTGCGGGATGCTCCGCCGCGATATGTTCCGAAGTTACCCAAACATACCAAAGTACCGTCCTGGTCCTAGATGGCAAACGCGAACAACCGCGGAGTAGGCACCTCCAGCCACCCGGACTCCAGGAGCCCGAGTGAGCAGGAGGTCGTTCTTCAGGTAGATGTTGCGCGCGGTGTCCACGTCGCGGTCGAGCGTCAGGATGCAGTGCGAACACGAGAGAGCCTTTTCGCTGGCGGTGTCGCGGTTGGTTCTCCCGCAGCGCGAGCATGTCTTTATCGTGTAGTGATCGTCACACCTGAACCACCACTTCTTGATCTGCCTAGAGCGAGCGGAAGACTCGTGGTCTTCAGCAGCCGGGATCCAAGTCTCCCTAGCGCGTTGGTCGACCGACTGCTCCCACCACGCCGATCAGTATCCCGTCGAGAGAAGAGCTTGGGAAATGGACAAGAGAGTGCAGCGAGGAAGCCTTGTCAAGTGCTAGGGTGTGGAGACGCAGGAACGGGTCGGCAGTAGCTCGCGCAACTGGGAGCTAATGAATAGCGAGCAGGCAAGTAGGAGGCTATCTACGAGACACCCGGAGAGGCGGAGGAGATCCGTTCGCAGCAAGTGGCGCAGAGTACTGCTCAAATGCGGTTGGTCCCGGGTAGTTTGGTATCTCGAGCAGCTGATAGGCTGTTCCGACCCCACCTG
>JAADYK010001093.1:0-11404 GCA_023338225.1 Halophytophthora batemanensis | reverse complement strand
GTCGAAGTCCATGCGCAGCAAGGCGCACCAGGCGTCTAGCTCCAGGGCGGTGACCATCTCCTTACGGTTTAAGACCTATGGGAGTCCAGTCAGTTCCTCTAGGACCCAGACCATGGTGGCCTCGCTAGCGGAGGTGGAGCGGCGGCAGCGCGGACACGAGCGGAGGTAGTGGACTGCAGTGGTGAAGCTGTGCCCTAGCACGCAGCAAACGGTGATCTCGTTCTTGCCGTGACGGAACGGGGAGAGCAGGCGGAGCTCGCGGAGATCAAGGCGCGCGAAAAGGCTAGATGCCATTGCGGACAGCTTGCTTTATGAGAGAGAAGGCGGAGACGCGCACTTTTCTCTCTTCTTCTCGTAAAGCGATTAATTACACAGGACGTTGAAGTTGAGGATAGCGTAGGCGCTCGGAAATATGCATCATTCTGCTTTGGGAAACGATCTCACTTGGTGAGCTTGTCGCCATCCAACCAATCAGCATGGGAGAAGATCGGGTGCACTCAGATACTCACGAGCACTAAAGCAATAGTGTTGCTACGGCAAACGCACTGGCCGGGAAGTCTGCGCGAAGCACAAAGCACAGGCGTATCAGGTGGTAAACGAGGCGAGAGAGACAATCAAGTGTTCAAAACCAAACACGTATCGAGACTTAGACCATACGCCAGTCGGACGCTCTGGACTTACCTACCCTATGCTGGCAGTGGAGCTGGCTCCAGGGAGCGCGTGCTAGTAGCGGGTGGCTGAAGAATGCACAACGATGCCAATGCCCAGATTCTTCCAGCAGCGTTGCTGTAGAAGAGTGAGCTTCCGAATCTACTTGCATGCATGCAAACGTTCAATGGCGTGGAACCATTTTGAAGTACCATTCTCTGAGGTATTAGTATCGTTAGCACCTTTCCTAGTGCGACTCGAGCCGAACATCTGCGCACCGAACTCACTTGGGAAAAGGCTTGCGCGCCATGGAGATGAAAACACAACAGTTGAATGCCACGCTGATCTCTGGAATGAGCATTCCTTGAAAAGACAAGTTCTCACTAAATTTCGTGCGACCTTTTTGACCCCCGTAAGTTTGGTGGAAGCATGACTGGTGGCCTCTGAACACGATACGGTCGTTCACTGACACCTGCAATGTGGCGGAGGCGGTTTGCGGAGGAAGGGCCTCTCGCAAAACATGCGAGCGCCAGACTGACCACAGTGGCAACGGACAACAGACGGACCAGAGGTTGCACGCGCATTGCATCCAATGCTGACACCCCCGTCTTAAGATTGCCATAGATGGTGGCGTAGTAGTGCTGACTCGAAGAAGATGGCTGTCAACGCTGACCATCGATTTAGCTCGACAGTGCAGCAAAGCATGTCCTCACACGCATCGGGACACTGTGAGAGTCTGGTTGGAACACAGCTCGACAAGCATGCCCTCTCAACAGGTCGGTTTCCATTTTAATCTTGTGTTTGTGAAATACGTATTCAGTTCAGACCACCATATTTTGGGTTTCTTACTTCCACCACGAGAGGGATGCAACTACATCACCTAGCTTAGTCGACGAGAAATCCCAGGAAGCAGGTTACCCGTGGCCCAGCCAGTGTTTGATTATTGCCTCGGTGGACAAGATGCGCCACGCTCATCTTTTGTTAATCCAATTCAAACGTGCCCTTTCAGGGTCAACTTGGATTCTGTATGAATATTGTTGAAGTTGTCAAGCAACGCAAGGTACCAGATACACGCAATGCAGGGAAACGATGCAATGCAAACTGGAGGTAGGAACGAGGTAGGGCCGAACACAAGAGAGATCTGGATGCTCTTGCGCAATTTGGTGGTGTCTGGCACAACAAAACCTGACGACGAAGCCGTCCTAGGGTACCCACGCAGCTGCGCATCCAGCGGAAAGTGTAGTGGGGTGACAGTCTTCAGGATCTGACCCGCACACACGAGCCGCGGCTAAGGACGCAGCGGCTGGGCTGGCAACTGAGAGGACGGTCCTCTCGTCCTCGCGGGTGAGGTGCAAGAGGCATCGGCCAGGGGACTTCCATGGGGGGCTTCCCTGGACACTCGGCGCAGGGCGAGGGAGTACCGACCTTAGGATATTAGGAGCACCAAACCATTCATTCTACAACTAGCTCTCAACAGACCAAGGGATCTCAGGAAGCGCCGGCTTCCCTCTCGTGTGTTCAAGTTCGGAACCCACTACAGAAAGCTACCTTCGAACGACGTGCTGGATTGGGTCCGTTCGTCTACTCTGACCAGTAGCCAGGTAACTCCACCACAAGCGGTCAATCCGATGCTCTGACCTGAAGTATAGGCACACTACGTGATGGCGGGTTGAATTGGATGGGCCCAAAAGTTTCTTCGTGACCCCTCCACGTTTGACGCCTCGACACTTCACTGGCGTGTAGCAAGCAGAAAATTCTACCGGCTTTTGATGCAGACAGGAGCAACGAGAGAGACACCCAGCAGTCTTGTCGGGGGTCAGCTCCGTTTGTTATCTCTGTGGCCCACACGGTGGCGCTTGGGGAGAATAACTCTGGTTCATGGGATGGGAAATGTGTCGGGAAGAAGCATTCGGTGGCGTGGATTGCACTGGAGCCGCCAATTTGGAATGAACCAACCTTACTCGAAAAGCTACCGCAAAAGACTGCCCGAGGTGCGCCACAGCCTGTGAAACTCTCTCGACGCATTTCTTCTTGAAAGCCAGAGTGAGAGCCGCCCACCCTCATCGATATGGAGGTGAAGCACCAAGTGGCGATCTGGTTTGCTCACAAAGGCACACGCCGGTCTGGATGTCTGATCAGGCTCTTTCATGAGCAATCTGCATCCATCGTGGTGCTGCCTCACCGATCAAGTATGCAGTAAGAAAACTCTTGGGACCTGGGAACATATTTCTTAAGAGGATGCGGTAGTTGGCTGTGCTAGTGCGTTTTGCATCAATCCGCTTAAAGCAGGAGATAAAGGCCCCACAGATGCATTCTGCAGCAACCGTCTTCCAGCCACTATCCCCATACAGCTCTTCAATCCCCCATTACTGGCACGGAGAAATAGCGTATTCAAGCAAAAAGGAAATACATAGCTGCTCTGGTCCTGGCGCACCTTCCTAGACGGGTGCCTTGAACGCACAGGGTGAGCGAGGGTGAAAGAGCAGGCCCGAGAGCCGATCCACTCGATGATACAATGCATTGCTTGGAGCGGAACGGCCTGGGTGGCAACGCGTTCACTCGTTCTCTAGCATTGGTCCGACCTGTGCGAACTCCGTTGAACGGACTCGCGTTTGGTCGAAAGCACAGAGAGCAACCACATTTCCACCGGCTCAGTTCGAGGCTGGAGCGTAGACCGGAAGGTTCTATCAGCCTTGCTGCAGACGAGGGCAACGCCCCGTTTCGAGTGCCATCATCACGAACCGCTCGGGTTTGGCGTTCCTCGTGCGCTGGAGAAAACGCTGCGGCTCTTCTCGGGTTAGTGCTCTGCGCAGCGCAGCTCCGTGTGAAACCGACGCAGTTCAGCGCATGGGCTCGTACTTGTCAGAACGGGTCAAGATGTGGACATGCACACGCTTGGACAGCACGGCACGTGGTACAAGTTTCACGGAGACAGGCACTTGAGAAGGCCTGGCATGGGACTGGCCGCCCTCGCCACAGACCGAAACGCTGTCGTCTAGGTGCCATGGCCTGTCGACACGGGCCGGTCATGCGTGAGGGCGGCGGCTCTGCTATTCTCGCTGCGCGCCTGTGGAGGCACGAAGCGGCGGCTTTTCTGAGCCCAGCCAAGATGCGCGTTTCAATTCGTTGCGTCACCGGTCAGCGGGGCCAAGGCTCGACGCACGATCCTATAGTCCGTCTCCGGGGGCCAGTTTCGCTCCTAACCGGCGTGCATTCCTTCCTTCGAGTGCAGATGAGAACTGACAACTGGCCGCATACGCGGAAACCCAAAGCAAACGCCCTGGGAATGCCCTTGAGTCTGAGCCTGTAGTCCAAGGCAACCGCCTCGAGCAGCTCCGCGGTCACAAAGACAAGCAATGCCAGTCTTCAATTCGCCTTCCAGTGCACACAGTTGACACGCCAAGTGAAGCCATCGTCGTTAGCATCGCCCTCCGCTCGCACCCCTCGTCATCGTGCCCTTCATGTCCGTCGACATGTGCTTCCGTCGCCGTCGGCACGCCCCAAGCATCTCCAGAGACCGGATCAACCACCCTTTCGGCGACGTCGTGGAACTAGTGGCCCCGAGCTCGTCGCCACGCCTCACCGCGGCCGCGCTCGACGATCTCCGCCTCTCCGCACTGTCATCGCCCCAGCAGTCTTCGCGTTCGTCCAGCGTTCGCAGCGGCTCGGAGTCTCGATCTGAGGATGGCCAGGTGCTCTGGACGCAAACGCAGAGCACAGCAGTCCCCGCGGTGGACTTCGACGTGCTCACAAACTTGTCACTGGATCAGTGGGAGCCTCGTGCCGGAAGCAGTGCGTCCTCGGGCTTCCGCGTCTTCTCTCGCCAACTCAGCGCAATGGACGACGGTGCAACCGAGGTTCTGGCCACGGGGGAGCTCCCGTGCAGCCTGGCCGAGGCGGCTGTACTCCTCTGCTTCACGGATGCGCGCGACTTCAACGCCACCATGAAGAGTCTCTACGGCCGCGCCTTCCTCCGCGGTTCTGTCCTGCACAGCTTCCCGTCAGCGCCGGTGTCGACCACCACGGCAACCTTACCCGAGCTGGCATTCGTATCGGGTCACCGGTGCGTTAAGGTGGCGTGCTTCGCGCGTCCGAGCCTCGCGTTATTCGCTCGCGACGAGCGCTGGTGCTTCCTCGAGTCGTTCGAGCCACTCCCCGCGCGTGTTGGGGGCGTGAGTGACGGGTTCACTCTCACACAGCGCTCACTGTGCGTGGAAGCTCTGCCACGAGGCGTGCGCCCACCCGTCGAAGTGTCCAAGCGGCGCCGGACCCTCGGACTAAGCCGCTCCGACAAAGAGCTGCACGACCTCCTTGGTATTTCCGTCGGATACTCCATCGAGATCATCGCGGGCCGACAGTCTCCAGCCGTGCGCATCGTCTTCTACGGATCAACAGGGCCAGGGCAAGACAAGGACGCCCTGGCAGTGGCTGAGCGCCGGCTGCTTCTTCTCGCGCGTGGCGTCACAAAGCTTCCCGAGATCGTGCGTCGACGCCGTGTGAGTGCACAGGTACCTCTGGACTTCTGGAGCGCCGCCGCTTCATCCCCTACGTCCCCTCCTCCTTCACACTGTGTGTGTTGTACACGAGCACTCCACTCATTGCTGCGCGTCAAGAAGACACCCTGTTATCTGTGCGCGCGCTTCGTGTGCTCGCGCTGCTGGGTTCGACAACCTTTGGAGACAGCAAACGGGCGTGTGGCCTCCGTGCTAATCTGTTCGCGCTGCCTCGATGGCGTAGATCGCGGTGACTTCCGAGCGAGTCTCGCTTCCTCTCACCGCTCGGAGCCCGATTTGACCATCGACGTCCATGCGCCCGTTCGAAGAGGCAGTGAAGACGGATGCATCTACTCTGCACGCGGGAGCGAAGGAGTATGCATTGCGACGCGTGAACCACGCCACACGGTGGACCTGTGCCTTGACGAAGCTCTGACCAACCCGGTCAATAGCAACAACACCGAAAACGCGGATGCCGGCCTCAACCCCGACTCCGAGGCAAGAGCGAGAGCGAGAACGGAGTCCACGATGCATGCGATTCGACAGCTTATCGGCGTGCTCGACGACAGCAGAAACAGCAGCATGAACACTCGAGCCAGCAGCAGCCGCGCTAAGGAGCCTGAGCCAGAAAACAACGCCCGGCCTACTACAATCGACATTCTGGAAGCGCGGCTGGCCGCCCAGCAGTCGGCACTGAACGCCTGCGTGCGCGCGCAGGCCAAGGCTAGAGGAGAGACTGATGGGACTGATCTACAGCTTGATGCCGGAGAAACCGACGAGCTGAATCTGCTGTGCGAGCTCGCGACGCGAGAGCTCGGTTGTCTGGGCTCTATGGTTGTTGTTGCAAAAGACGCACACCACCAGGTTGTCGCGGCAGACTTGCTGGAGCTTCAGGGCGTACAGCTGCCGCGTGAGCATGTCTTCTGTCGTCACCAACCGTCGTCAAATCAGTCCACTCTCGCGCCGCACCCGAAGCAATCGAACGACGGCGCGCAGTACTATAGCAGCTTCCCCATTATCCAGCACGAGGCCAGCACGACCGTAGTCGGCTCGCTGTGCTGCCTGGACGTGAGCCCTCGCAAAATATCGCCGGCGCAACTCTCAACGTTGACGCGGCTTGCGCACACAGCCGGCAAGATCATCCACCTCAAGAGCCTCAAGTGCAGTTAAGCCACTGGGCAATCCACACACACACAAGACTCGCAAACCTGCCGGAAATTCGCGGTCGAATGGCAAAGTTCACTTTTCGCGTCAGTACTGCATGCCAAAAGAGCATCGAAGCTGTGGACAGTGCGCGCATGTTCGTGAACTAATATGGCACCGTCACAAGATTGAGCTTGACGTTAGGACGGGCATCGTTCGTAGGTCACTCATCACTACTGTACATGACTTCGAAACGAAGCAAGGCTGAAAATGGGCTATGGGCTCAAACAACTTGAGCGCAGATGTGCTTCTGGCACAACCCTGACCGATAAGTTGTAGCACGGTTGTGAATTTTGCATGGCCTGCCCTAACTTTTTGCTGAAAAGTTCTCAGTGCCGTCGAGAATTTACTTGCTGAGGAGGTTCAGACAAGTCACAACCACGGGGACATCAAAACCCATGCACGAATCGCACACCAGCCCTGTCAACTGGCTAGAATATCCGGTTTGTGGTGATATCTTTGAGCGTGCTATCTTTGTTGGCATTGAACGCCGTGGGGTGGAGAGCATACCACGTTGGCACCCACTGCAGCTCTCTGGGGTACCAGCTTTGGCAGAAGGCAATACAAAATAGGAGACGCGCAGGGAAATAAGGTCCAGGCAGCTTTGAAAGTGTTTCTAGAGCGCAAGAGGGGCAACGAGTGCACTGCTTCTCAAGCGCTGGAAATGCCATCAGTGCATGGGCATGCTTGGCTGCCAACGCTCTATACGCACGAACAGCGAACGCAGGATCACGATGAATGTAGGCATTGAGGCTGGGCTAGGTACATGATGTTACTGGTATCGACCACACTCGCCTGCTGAGCACACATTGCTTCTACCTCCTCTCGACAGCACTCTACGGGAACTGCATGCTTACATGGATCTATGCTTGCCACACGGAGGAGGGTGCACGTTAGGAATATCTTGAAATCCGGAGAAGGCGCTTGGATAGAGTTCCGTAGCAGCTACGCATTGGATAGCCTATCGCCAGAAGACGAAGTGATCGCATGCTTCTCCTCATTTCTAGCGAAAGTTATGTGGAGCCCGTTTGCTAGTGCCTTGGTTGACATAATAGCGTCACGTGCGTTGGCCCCAGAGCATTGTTCGACACCATAAGTCTTGTCATCGTGATGCGGTCGCCAATGGATGACGATCTTGTTGTCAGCGAAGAAGCTGGCTCCTCCTTGTGGCAATGCTGCGGCTGGTCTTGTGAACCCGAACGCGTGTTCAAATGACCGTCAGCCTCGGTGTGTGTGTGTGGGGACGGGGGGGGGGGACGGAGAACGAGTTAAGAACTCTCCAGACGCCCCGCTGCATTCTGCGCTTGCACAGTTGAAACCGTTGCGTAGCAGAAAGGGGGTGAACCTTGCACACAGACTGCATCTTGTCAGTGTTGGATTATAAACTAGGTTACACATCCACCCAGAAGATGTCACGAAGACGATGCACCACAGGGGAAGGAACCGGTAATGCGCTGCCACTGCCACTGCCACTGCCGCCGCTCTTCTGCCCAAGCAGCAGAAGATAGCAGATCCAATTGCCAGGTAGTGCTAGTGGAACTCTATGCTTTCCCGCTTTGCTGTTATTTGCCTCGTGCTGTGTATTGCGACCACTTGGAGCCTAGCACCGCTCTGCAGTTCGGGGCTACTGCATCCAGACTTGACTTGAACTTGGTTTCAGAAGCAGTAACAGCCCCGGTACCTTGCAGATTCGTGGCATTGATCCATCAGTCACAAGTGCACGCTGCAGAAAGGGTAAATGAGGCGAAACTCGACGCACACTAACGCTATGGTCTCTGAACACTGGCTTACGGTGAAATGGCAAGGCCTAAGTCGCCAGAACAGTCCTCTTGGTTCACGCAACGCACAGTGCACGTTCGTTGGCTCGTTTGTCTATCCTTTCTATCGGTTGCAAAAAGAGAGCTACTTGGTGTTTGGATGGAGGCGGCAAGAGGTCAAAGGGGTACGAAAGGCCGAGGCACGGTTTGGGGTCCCCCAAGCCACTGGCACTGTACACTAGCGTACCGCTACTCGCGAAGTGGCAATCGCCGGTCGTGATACAGTGCAAGGCTGCAAAGAAAAGTGCTGTCAGTCTGCAATTTGCTCGCCACCCCCGTCATCGCTTGGCCACCCAAGATACTGCGCGTCAGTCCATAGTCTCGTATGTCCACCATACAGTTCGATCCGACTGAGTCTCCAGCGGTAGGACGCGACCAGAAGGAAGAGGAGATGCTTTTGGCACGGACAAAGGCCGAGGCGTGTGCTCCAATCGACGTGAATGCACAGGCAAACCTATCGTCGGACCAGTGGAAACTCCAGACAGGTGGGTTGAGCAGTATGAAGCGTGGCGGCTTCCAAGTCTTCACTCGCTCCCAAGAGCGAGCGAGAACCCACAACAACTGGGAGGTGATGGCGACGGGTGAATTGCAGGGCACCTTACCCGAAGCTGCGGCGCTCCTGCACTCTCCCGACAACGAAGCCTTCCGTGCTGTGATGGCCCAGGTATATGGCCGCGCGTTCCAGAGCAGCCAAATGGTGCACAAGTTTGCGGCGGTGACCCCCCTGAAGCATCAACAGCCTCTCCCAGCCTACCAGTGCGTGCGGTCTGTGTCATTTTCACGGCCGACACTCTCCCCATTTGCTCGCGATGAACGCTGGTGCTTCCTCGAGCAGTTTGCACCACTGAACAACGACGCCGCCACGCCACGTCGCGGCTTCACAATCTCGCAGCGTTCGTTGGACCCAACACGGCTTCCTCCGTACAACAATTCGCTGTCCAAAGGCCCAACCCAGTCCAGATATTCTGCAAGCACGGCATCGGGCGCGAATACCCACCAACTGCTAAACGTCTCGCTGACCTGGTCTGTCGAAGTTATTGACGAGAATCACCCGGAGATCCTGCGCGTCGTCTTCTACGGTCAAGCAGGAGACGGACGGAGTGCTCTGGATCCCGTCGCTCAACGCCGGTTGTTGCTGCTGGCGCGTGGAATGTGCAAGCTACCTAGCATTCTGCGTCGACGTCGTTCAAGCTTACATTCACATTCACACTCACTCGAATCTCACCGCGCATCAACCACTGCACGAAGTGGTCGTGCGATCTCCCCTTCGTCTCCGCGCTGTGTCTGCTGTTGGCGATCGCTGCACGCACTCCTACGGGTCAAGAAATCGCGCTGCTACCTGTGTGCGCAATTGGTGTGCTCGCGCTGCTGGGTACGCCAGCCATTGGAGACCGCCACTGGACGAAGGGTGTCTATCCTCATGTGCTCGCACTGTTTAGAGGATGTGGCCCACGACGACTTGGCGCAGCTCGCAGCAGTTCCATCTTCGCCCCACCAGAGTACCGGTAGTAGTAGTAGCAATAGCAGTGCAAGTACCTTGATCGACAGTAGTAGCAGTGCGAGTGGGGTTTAGTGATCGATTCTGCCAGCCTGCGTGGCCCAGAACCGTCTGGTTGCTACGCATCCGCCACTGAATTCCCACGAGATGCCACCACTTTTTTTTGAAAATCGCCCTCCATTATTCACCGACGTCAGCGCCAGGATCGGTCGATCGTAGATTGTGTGGGATCTAGCCTACCAACTACTCGTGATATGTGAGAAGCTCTGACCAAACAGTTTTGGGTGCAGCGCTCGATTTTGTCATGGATATCGCGATAGTATTCCAATGGACGGGTAAGATGGCACTCTGATCACTGTCCAGCCACGTGACACGCGTTCTCGTTTATTTCCCAAGTTCTTCTCTCGATGGGAGATCGACCGGTGGGGTGAAAGTGGTCGGTTCAACAGCACGCAATGGAGTCATGAGTCCAGGCTGCTCTAGACCATGAGTGCTCCACCCGCTTTAGGCGGATCAAAGACAAGTAGCGGTTCCAGTGAAAAGAGTATTGCACGACGAACACATACTCGTGCTGCAGGAGAACCACCCGCAGCATCACCGGCGAGAAAGTATGTCGTACTCGCACTGCAGCCTGACGCTCGACCGTGACGTGGACTCTGCGCACAGCATCTATCTGAAGAGCGAACACCTGCTCACTCGGGCTCCTGGAGTCCGGGTGCTCGGAGATGTCTACTCCGCGGCTGTTAGTTGCGCGTAAGCTTGCTCACACACAACATCTCCACGCTTGGTATTGCAGGGAATGCAGATTGATACATGAAGCACTGGGTCAGTTCAACAGAAACGGGTCCAGACGGGTAAGGCGCACTTCTTCATCCAGCCGAAGTCCCGTCGGAAGTTCGGGCAGTCGTTCAGATGCTGGGCTGCCACTTTGTGGTTATACCCCTGGAAGACAGATCGATAGTACCTGCGGCAACAAGACGCATCGTCACGTGGAGTAGTGAAGTTCGGAGCGGTGCTTGGAGGTACCGCCGCGAGGAATTGCCACACCTCGTGAGCACAGCCAATTTGTGGCAGGCTGAGTTGCTCGCGACAACGTGGTGGTGCCGTTATACACTTCGCAGCTAGGTGATTCATCGTTGTCTCGGCGTGGAGACTGACAGTCGCGGTGCAAAACTTGCAGGTCACGGGGTGCTTGTCATCACTGCCGCCTTGGATCTCACTGGAGTATGCACCCACAACATCCTGGAGCAGCGCGTGGTCATTTCGGAACTTGGCTCCTCGAAGTACGAGCTGCTCCAGATCGCGCTGTCCCTCGAAAGTACGCCATTTCGTCTTGGTGGCGGGCGGGGCTTCGGGCGGACGGTCGAGAGCCCGCAAGCGCGCGACGATGAGCTCGCGCGTAGTCTGGCAGGATTTGTCGGTTTCCCAGCAAGGAACCTCGAGAAACATGATCCTCGAAGCGCGATAAACCTGGCGTTTGTCTTGATCGCGCCGCTATTGCGCGTGGAGACCGGCTGTAGGATGCAGTTCGCTTTGGCCTCTCCGCGGCTCTGGGGCGAGCTTTTCGCACACTGCTTGCATGGATGTGTTCTGTTGAGCACGCGACTTGGGGTGTCCACAGAGGTGCTGAAGGTTGAGAGAGCCCTGGGAAACGAGCTGTTACTGCTGCTGCTGCACGGCCGGCTTGTTGCTGCTGTGCGTCCGAGCAGGGTGTCGCTCCAGGATCCGTGCAAAGTATACGGCAG
>JAADYK010001092.1:0-11415 GCA_023338225.1 Halophytophthora batemanensis | reverse complement strand
GAAGCTGCCGGCGGAGAAAGGACGAGAAACGACACTCGGGAAGAATGGCGAACAACTCGACGCTGGAGACTTCGGAGTCACTGGAAGGTACGGAGGCCTTTGCTGCTTGTTGTGGGAGATTGCAGTGCCTGCGCACTAAAGGGAAGGTGGCGTATGTATCTACTGGCGAACGTTTGTGTCTGTTGTGCGTTGTGTCTGTAGAAGCCGCGCGGCCCGCACCCCTCGCCGGGAAGCTGGCGCCGACACCGACGGACCTGGATGCCTATGCGCAATGGGCATGGTAAACTCTGCTTGATCTATATAGTAGCATCGAAAGCAGTAGCGCTTATCGCCGGGTGGTGAACGTGTGTGCGGGATAACAGGTTGAGTGGCCGTGTGGACGAGGCCATCGAGCTGTACACGGACATCGCTAACGTCTACAGGCACTTCCCGCATGTACACTTCAAGCTGGGCTTCCTCTTCTTGGCATCGCGTGATTTCGTCAGTGCAGTACGACATTTCTCCATCCAGATTGATCGCTACGCAGCAGAAGCGGCCGTTCTAGCGCCAGAGCAGAAACCGGAGGCACAAGACCCACGCGCACGTCGCCTTTCCTCGTGCAGAGTCCTGCCCACACCCACGAGCGTGAACCCACAGCGGCCATTCATGCTTTGTGCACATTTTGGGCGACAAGAGGCCTACCTTGCGCTTGGAGACCAGACACAGGCGGAGAAAGATGCATTGCACATCGCCAGTCGTGGAGGCACCACTCAGCCCGGCCTGGTGTCCATGAGCGTGCTCTTCTGTCATTTTGGGATGCTGCAACGTGCTGAGCAATGCCTCGATCAATGTCTGGAAATGGATGTGAAGGATCCGGAGTATTTGATTGCACATGGAGATCTCTGTCTGGCCCAGAAGCGCTATGCAACTGCGGCAAAGTCGTTCGAGAAATGTCGGTCGGCAAGCAGTGCAGTCTCTGTGGCGTATTACCGCGCCTTGGTGGGCCAGGGATCGGCGCTATTGCGGAATCGCCAGCTCCAAGAAGCAGCCGTGCTATTGCAGCAGGCAATCACCAGTCTGCGCAGCTCCATTCGCAAGAGCGGAGGTAATCCAACCGATACGCTTTGCTCACCGGATACCTCTGGAAGGCCTCGAGAAAGGAATCTGGCCGAGTTGACATATCTGTACCATCAAGCTACAAACTTGCACGGAGGTTTATGTCTGATGTTGGGTGACCTCAGAGGGGCCCTGGACATTCTCGCTGTGGTTGTTCCGCCGTCCGACCCAAGCGGCCAGTCGAAGCAAGACATCCCATTCCTGCTGCCGACGATTTGCGTTCTTCCTGGCACGAAGGATGAGCAAGGCGAACTCGTGGATTCGATCAAGCTGAGTCCAAAGAATCTGGGAGAAGTGATACGCCACTTGAGCGAAATGGAGTGGAGGTACGGCCCGGACCCTTGCTTGTACTTCCATCGAGCGCAGGTATACCGCGCGCTTGGGGATTTGTCGCAGTTTGTGCACAACCTCTCGCTGGTAGAAGCAATGGACCCGGATTTCATGAAGACATACCTGCAGTGCGATTGCGTCGGAGATTTTCTCGACGTGGAAACCGTCTCGTGGCTCCCGCTTCGTTTTGTCGAGGCACTCCACATGTCGCTGGAAAGAAGAGAGTATAAGATCCCAGCACCCAGTGCAGAGTCCTCAAGCAGCACATTCACAGTATCAACTCCAACGTCACGGAAGTCTTCACGTGCACCGACTACGCCAAGAAAGCAGAACGAGGAGCCTTCAAACCAGCCTTCGTTTTGCGAAGCATCCATGTTCACGTATTTTCAGGCGCGACTAAAGTTTCGTAAAACCTCGGATGAGTATGCTCAGGTCTTCCAACTCGATGTTTTCCGTCGGCTTCCAGAGGCAAAAAGAAGGCGCATCAATGGTATCAATAATACGAGCTCGGGAACCGACTTGGCTGAGTGGGAAGGAATGCATTTGGACTTGAAAGAGTCGGTCGCAGCCTCCCGAGATGCTACCAAGTCTCAAGACGACAACAGTGCCCGAGTGCTAGTGAAGAAAGTGTCGCTGACTCACGGGAAACACCCGTGCGTACACATGATTGGCGGTATTATCGAGCTGGAGCTGTGCAGTCCTCAGCTCGCACATCTACACTTCACTGAAGCTCTGAGCCTGATTGCCAAACGAATGTCGGGGCCTCCACTTCGGGGCCCGGCAGCAGCGGCGACCCCACTCGCTCAAAGGTGGCAGCAAGACTTGATGGTTCGCGTGAAATATCACTGTCTGGTCTGGCGAAGTATGGCCAATCGGATGAAAATTGAAATGGACGAAGCTGTAGAGGATTTGAATGTTGCAGCCGCCATCAAGCTTTCCCCTAAGCAGTACGGCAGTGACGACCCACTCATGCTGTCTCAGCGCTCGTTGATTCTGTTGTTGAACGGCCACTTGAAGTCCGCTCACAAGATGCTCCGTCAGCTGCACCACGTTGTCAAAGTCACGCGTCAACAGGAAAAGAGGAACACATCAGCAACGTCAACCGTGTTGCCTGCGTACGCGAAAGAGCCTGTGGATCTGATGGATCTGTTCGCCAATGTTGGTCTGAACTCTTTTCGCTTGCTGCCACCGAAGCTCGAGAGAGAGTTCCGCCGTTTCTCAAGTGCCACCCCCTCAGGGAAGACGGGGGATCGTAAAAGCTCTTCAACCAGAGTGGGAAGCCCCGAACGAGCACATGCCACAAGTGATAGCGTGCAGGACCCCGAAGGCGATGCTGACCCAGACGCCAAAGAAGACGAGGAAAGGGCGATTGCCATTGTGAAGTATACGGTTGGAAAGAAGGCTGCAACAAACGGCGCGCTTGGATCCGCGGCGCTGCAGACAGAGACGCTGGACAAGTTCTACGAGTCTGGACTCCTCAAACTGGCATCAACAGGGTGCATCGACCAAGCCACGCCGTACTTCCACGCGATCCTCATCATGGACGAGAGCTACCTGCCACCGACCAATTTTGCCAGTCACGAACTCTACAAGTGCAAGGAGCAAGACTATGCAGAAGAGAAGCTCTACAACTGCTTCGTGCGACTCGGCAAACGCACGAGATGGCTCGACAAAAAGGTGAACTGGCCATTTGAAGCGCTGGTTGATGCGAATCTTGCGTACGCCTACTTGCCTTCCGACATGGATACACTCTGGCATCGAGCACGGCTTCTTCAGCAGCAGCACAACTACTCAGCTGCTATCAGCGACATCTCCGGTTGTCTAGAACTGATAAGTACCCACATGACGTGGAAGAAAGGGAGGAAAGGGCACGGCAAGAAAGCTGTCTTCGTGAATGAGATGAAGAAGCCCCAGTGGCTCCAGCTTCTCTTGGAGCGCGGTCAATTGCACATGGAAACAGAGAATTGGGAAGACGCCATCCATGACCTCACGATGGTGATCACGCAGGTCGGTAATGGTAGTAAGTCCCTGGAGGCCTGCGCGTACGAAGCTAGAAGTTCGTGCCTGATCCGCTTGCGACGCCTCGGCCATGCGATCCAGGACCTGCAACAGCTCGTGGCACTGAACAAGGCCGCCCACAAGAAGACATCCAGCCAGGAATCATCTGAGGGCAAAACGTCTGAGCAGAATTCCACTACCGAAGACAATGAGAACCAAGCGCTCAACTGTATCTTGATTGGCAATTTGTACTGCCAGCTCGCGCTGGACAAGTCGACCTTGAATGCCAACATATCACAGAAAATGACGGCGGCACCAGTAGTGCTCGAGCAATTGAAGGCAATACAGTCCACTACAGGGCTCATCTCTCAAGCGGCGGCATTCTACAATGAGGCGCTAGCGTTTTGTCCAAACCACTTCCTCGCGCATCACTTTCGGGGACGAATGTATGCGATTTCAGCGCAGCCCAGACAAGCTATCGAAAGCTTCAGCGAGTGTCTTCGGCACCAACCGACTTTCCTGCCTGCACTCTTCCTCCGAGGGTCCATCTACGCGCAGCAGCATTTGTCTGTCCTAGCTTTGGCGGATTTCTATCGGGTTCGACACCGAGCACCGTCCTACCCACACCTGCACTCAAGCATCGGCTATTGCCACTTCCAGCGCGATGATATGAAAAAAGCGGTGGCATCACTCACCGACGCTCTGGCTGACAACTCTGTTGACGTGGACGCGTTGTACATGCGTGGCTGTGCACTTCAAGAACTCTTCATTCTCTCGAACGCCGAGCAAGACTTCACTCGGGTGCTTGAAATTGTTCCTGATCACGTCCGAGCGCGCTACCAGCGCAGTGTTTGTCTTGTGCTACGGCAAAATTACGTGCTGGCGATTGAAGACCTGGCTATAGCAATAAAGCAGCAGCCAGAGTGGAGCGAGGCGTGGCTTCTTCACGCGTATGCCTGCTTCTACCAGAATCGGTTCGACGAAGCGGCTTTTTCGTACGGTCACACCATCGGCCTTTGCGATGGCAAAGTGTCCGGAGGGAATCGAGGAGTTGGGAAGTCAACGGACTCACCGTCTTCGTTATTCCTGTTCCGAGCGTTCGCGCATATGCATGCGGCGGACCTCCCGGCGGCATTGATGGACCTGGAGCTTGCCGTGAAGCGGGACAACGAAAACTTTGTGGCCTTTTTGGCGATGGCCTTTGTGTTGCGGCAGCTGGGCCAGAAGACGAGAGCCATGAAGGTGTTGGCACACGCACTACCACACCACAAGGAAATGAATCTGCATCCAGCTGTAGATCCCAAGGAAGCCGAACAAGCAAAGGTGCAGCAGCGAAACCAAGGGATGGAAAACGCCCCCAATGGAGTAGTGAACCCGTTCATGGGAGGCAGTCTGCAGACTCCCACCATGAGATGCCGCACGAAGAAAAGCTCTATAGCGCAGACGCCTGTAGCTGCAGTAACCTGCGATGCCATTTTTCAGTACCGCCGTGATTCGAGGGGAGATCAGGTTGAGCGACATGTCGAGTCAGTACAGCGCCACGTGTTGGACGCTAGGACGCTGACAAGACAGCCAAGGTATCCGGCCGCCTCGACCGCTCTATCCGAAGTGGGGAACGGCCCTACGAACCAGGAATCCCAGATGCGAGCTACCCGCGAAAAGTTCACGCGCGTGATCAAGAAAATGACGTCCGAGTATCGGGTTCTGAAGGCCCTCAAGTCCAGTGCCAACCATAATCTGAAGAAGAACGAGAAGAGAGCTCGCGAGCTGGCCGCAATCTTGCAGCCCGAAAGTAAGATTCCGCCGCCCAAAGGAGCGCTAACTGCCAACATTCTGGTCTGGGCATTCAACCTACTGGGGTCACACCATGTGGTAAATCGCAACGTTGACCAAGCGTTGATCGCCTTCACGTTGGCCACACAAGCGCACCCGTTGGCAGCAATAACGTGTTTCAACCGTGCAAACGTGTACCTTCACATGGATGTGCTCAGCTCAGCCATCAGCGGCTTCCACGACGCTCTCGAAGCCGACGAGAAGTACTTCCGAGCGCACAACAACATGGGCGTCGCCTTTTTCCAAATGAAGAGGCTCGACGAGGCGCAAGACGCGTTTTCGGCCGGGCTGCCCCATGCGTCTGACAAAAAGCATCGCGCTGTGCTGTTATATAACCTCGGGGTTGTAGCTCAAGTGCTGGAAAAAGAGGAGGAGGCGATTGATTTGTACCAGCAAGCTATCGCGCTCGATGCGACACGCAGCGAGTTCTTCAACAACCGCAGCTCCATTCTACACCAGCAGATGAAGTTTTCGGTCGCACTGGATGATTACAACCGCGCACTGGCCTTGGGCGAGCCTTTCAGTCTCATGCATGAGTCCCAGGGCATAGATCCACTCGTTGCTGGCAACTCTGGCAAGCTGGACCAGATTCATAGCTGCATTGAGGCCCATTTGAACCGGGCGCAGCTCTTGATCACACTCGGCCACTGCACACCAGCGACCAAGGACCTCAAAATCGCGCTCCGAGTACTTCTGCAGCTGCGCGAACGCCGTGCAACTTCGGACTCAAGCAGTGATCGTGCAGCAGCAGCTGCCAAGGCACTGGCCCAATCGAGTGATGTGACGTGCTCCGACACGGCAAACAAGAGCTGCGGCGCGGATGAGGAAGACCTCGCGACGGAGCTTCTTATCTTCTGCGAGAAATGGCAGGACGCCATGCAAATCGCGGTCAAGGACTTTCTGTTCGCACTGGAAACGATCCCATGCTTCGGAGAGCTTCAACTTTTGCTGGTGTTTGAAGACTTGCTGAGCCAGTCTCGCGACGACAAAGCGGCACAAAGAGAGGATTTGGCAAGCTGCGGTGACCGTGTAACAATGGCATTGACGCTGCCTATTAGTGATGCATCCTACTTTGACTTCACGAGGGACCTCAGCGATTGGGCGTACGGGCTCGAGAGCAAGGAGAGGGTTAACAACAATGAACCAGAAGAGATGGAGCCCGACGACCCAGAAGATGCCTTTCAAAAGTTCCTCCTCACCCAGAATTTCGCCGGTGACCTGCGAAGTGCCACCGAAAACTGCAGATTCGGAGATTATGCGGCTGCAGAGCACTGTCTGCTACGGGCACACTACAAGGCGCCAAAGGAGACGCATGCCGAGTACTTTATCATGATGTGGCGGGTCCAGGTGGTAGCAAATCTCAACGCTGTCGATGAAGAGGACAAGTGTCATAGTGGTGATCATAGTCGAAACAATGCTGACGAAGATGACACCAGCATCGAGAACGATATCAATGCGGCTAAGCCGTTGAGCATCGCGAGGGCCGCTGAGATGCTACAGAGCTTTCTGGCAGATCGACAATTGCCCGAGGAGTTGCGTGCGTACAGTAGTGATCCAAGTCGGATCAGCGCTGCCACCGTGTCACCTGGAGTGAGCTTGATGCCCCTAGAAGACGATGACGATGAAGATGAGATATCCGAGCATGATTTGAAGTGGAGTCAGCAGCTACGGCACATCCGAGCAGATGCATACACATACCTCGGTTACCTCCATCAGCTTAACGCTCGACCCCAGCAAGCCCATCGGGCGTTTGCACAGGCATTATACCTTCGCGATGACAATTTGATTGCGCTTCTCAACTACGTGCAGACGAGCATCATTCTGAAGGAATACGAAGCAACCCTCGGGTCTATCCTGCGCATTCTCGAGATTTCCATCGCTTGTGCTGCCAACGATGGCACTGACACGGGGAAATCAAAACATCAGGTCTCGAAAGGCCTCATGGACGCTGATCGCTCACTGCACGTAGTGTTTCCTGCCGCCCGGGAATGTCTAACTGGCCTCAGAGTACAAGAGCTAGCCCAGCAGATGCTAGGCATCATGACGGATTACCGTGGAATGCTAAACGCAAGCATCCAGTCCAACACGCCTCATATTTTTCGAAAGCAGGGTGCACTTGCTCGTCTTGTGCAGGAGATGCGAGAGGTGGTTGGCAGTCAAGCCATCGATGAGAACACAGGGTCTCCTTCGTTGGGCGAAACTGATGGGAATCTTCGTGACAGTTTACTACCAGAGCTGAAGCTGGACGAGTTCAATCGTCTTCTTGATGATCATTGTACGCGACTTCTATCGGCGTCCGACGACTTGGCGGACCAAGCTTCTTTTGAGGCGTTTAGCAGTGACTTTGAGATGCAGTTCTCCCGACTGTGCGAACACATTTCGCAGTCACTTGGCATCGACCCCGTCCGAACCACTGCGTGTGATACCGATGATGACCAGCCAGAGGAGCATGCTATGAGCGACGAGGCTTTACTGGAAACCCAAGAGCACCATGCCGCACCGATACAGGGCGATGTCTCTGATAACCTGCCACTATCGCCGGGAAACGCAGGACCGGTTGAGAAACGGGACAGTAAGACGGCCAGACTTCAGCGATCGAAGACGACTTCTTCAAGTGCCCTTCGGCGTCGGAAGCTTCAGTCTAGCGGCTCGACGCCTTCCCACTTGGCAGCTGGCTCTCGTCCGCAAGCACCAGCCAGGCCTAGTGAGAACGTGGGCGAGCAGGTCCCTCTGCAGCCACGACCACCACCACCCGACGCACACCAAGGACAGGTAAGGTCGACCATATCTCGGAACAGTATGCTATGGCAAGCTCTAACTGGACCCAGATACGAGTATGGACGGACCTCGGAAGAAATGGTTGGGAGACTGACCACTTGCCCTTGTTTGCTCCAGCAGCGTCGACACACGAAAAGCGAATTCAGAGACGCTAGCCAGTTTTAGCGTGGTCTCTCAGATAGGCCCGAGAACAGGAGGCCGCACCAACGACGGGATTACTAGCAACACATAGATGGACTAGAGTCTCTCCAACACGCTGCACTTGTCGATTGGTGCTGTGGATCAATGGAGCCACGCTGCTGCTCCTGGTGGTGGGGCTATACCATGATCACGGGAGCAGCATGCGGGGTTCCTCGCGTGTTTCCTTCGGATTGGCACCGGAAGCAACTCCGACTTATGCATGCAAGCAACCACGTGAGGTGTAGACCCAGGGTCGCACTCCTTGTGCTGCGAACGGATATATCGAGGCCATTCAAATGAACACCAATCATTGAACTCGTCCAGCCATTACTCTCGAATCTCTGGAGTTCCTCGTCCATGCAAGCCCACTCCAGTTTCAGGACGCACGTTGCAAGGGTAAACGCAAACATATATGATACACAGCACAGCATGCCGAGCGAGAACCCAGCTCGTTCGCTCTACCTCGCTAGCCTCCGATCCCCAGCACCCGCTTCCCGCTCCATTACCATCGATGGGGCGCTCGCAGTGCTGACAGGGCCAGCAAGAGGAATCTCAGCATTGGCCACTCCAAGTTCACCTTCGCCTCACTAAGCGAGGGAGCTCTTCCGCGACGCGTTGGAACTGCTGTGCTTGCGGTCGATCTCGTCCCAAGAGGCACCCACTACACGCTCCATGAACTGGTTCGACCATTTCCGCTTGCTCTCCGGGCTCTTGGCCTTCTTGGCGCGCTCCTCAAACACACTGCAGCACGTGTTGCACACGCGCTTAAGCGTCGAGCGCTCGTCCGCCGGCGTGCGGTCCATGTGCCCCGCGAATGACTCTGGGAAGGCGTCCGACTCCACTGCTACATGCGAACAGCGCCCACATACCAGGCGCCCACAGTGGCGGCAGTGGTGACGACGCACGCCCACGCCCAACTTACTGAAGTGACGCTGGCACGACATGCAGCTCCTGCGGTCCACATTGGGCACCCAGACCGGTGGGAAGGCGATCTTGGAGAAGAGCTGCCGCAGCACCTTCCGGTCCACCTTCTCGAACACCATGCGGCCCTGGGCATCCTTGACGTCCAGCCGCGCACCGTGCCGCACCAGGCGGTAGGCGATCTCGTAGAACTTGAGGTCCACCGCCTTGTGTAAGATTGTGCTGTTGCCCAGCGGCCCATTCGGGTTCGTCTTGTGCTGCAGCAGCATCTCAGCGATCAGCGGCTCGTCGCGCTTGGCCGTGATGACGTGCACGGCCAGCGGTGTCTGGTTGCGCGCATTCACCCGGGAGGCGTCTGCGCCACGCTCCAGCAGGAACTTGGTCATGCGGCGCGACTTGGCGGCCGCCAGATGCAGCGGCGTGTTCTGGCGGTTGTCCACGGCGTCGATGAGCAGCGCGCGTGTCTTCTTCTGGCACAGCAGCTGCATGGCATGCAGCTGGCCGAAGCGCACCGCGATGTGCAGCGCCGTCTGCCCGTGCACCGGGTCGCGCTGCGTCACATCCGTGTGGCGGTCCTGCAGACACGCGCGCAGGCTCTGCAGGTTGCCGGCCTTGACCGCACGCAGGAACTCCGACAGCCCTTCCTCCGTCACGCGCGGCCCGAAGTTCATCACGGACGTGCGGCTGCTGCCCAGCATCTCCGAGCCGCGACTGCTGCCGAACGGGTCGTTGCTACGAGAGCTGCCGAACGGGTCGTTGCTGCGAGAGCTGCCGAACGGGTCGTTGCTGCGAGAGCTGTTGAACATGTCGTTGGACGGAGCCAGACTGTCGCGAGACAGCATGGCCATGGTCAGCTCCTGGGGCTTCAGATCGCTGGGACGATAACGCATCATGCTCTCGCGGAAGCCGTGCGTGCTGCTGCCACCAACTGCTGCGCTCGCAGGCGTCGTGGGGCGCTGGCTGAAGGCTGAGTGGCGCGGCTGGAACGACTGCGGGGACGTGGCGCGAGGGCTCGTGGGCTCGGAGAACACAGGCGCGGACACGGGGGCCGTGGTCGCAAAGTCAGGTCCTGCCTTCTTTTCAAACGACAGGCGCTTGATCTCCGAGTTGCCGCGAGAGTTGCGCTGCTGACGCAGTTGCACCACGGGCTTCTCAGGCGTGGGAGACGCGCCATGATCCACGGGCATGCTCTTGCACTTGCGCAGCGTCTTTTCCGTGGTCACAGACAGCTTCTTGGTCCCGCGGTCGCTGGCCTGCACCGATGGCGGTGGCGACGCCACCTGCGCAGGCATGAGCGGTGGGAAGTAGTCGTCGTCCTCGTCCTCGTCAGGCAGCGACTTGCGCGTCTTGTGGTGATGCTGCTTGGCGGCGGCCGCGGGCGGGCCCTCGTCGTCCTCTTCGGCGCTCGAGGCCTCCGTGCCGGGCGACACGGGGCTCGTGGACCGCGTGTCCGTGACCGAGTAACCCGACGACGTCTTCTTGAGCAGGCTGGGCGGCAGTGCCGGCTGCAGACTACCGGGCGGCGCGTTCATCCACGCCGGGTCGTCCGACACGTCGTCGTCCTCGTCGCTGGTGTAGTACGGCGCCTGTTGCTGCGCTTGCTGCGCTTGCTTGCGCTTGTCCACGCGCACCGAGAAGCTACCGCGCACGGGCGGCGCATTGTGGTTCACCTTGCCTTCGTGGTAGGGCATGTAGGCCAGGTCCAGGTCGCTGCCGCGCTCGCGACCGTGCTGCTCCAGCATCCTGTCCTGGGCGTGGGCTTGCTACGCGCGCTCCGGGGCTCGCGTCCGACTGCTGGCAAATGGGGAAGTGGTCGCCATCGCTCAACGCGGCGGCCAGCCCAGCTCCTGATCTGATGTCCGTCGCTTCGTCGCTTCTACCGTCGTCCAGGCTCTGTTGGGCATCATCAGTGCCAACGGCTGTCGAGCAGGTGGCGGAGCGTCTTGGCCGCATGTTGCCGAAATCGTCTTGGATGGAGTATGGGTGGAGCGTTGCGCAATGAGGGGGAGGCCAGGCTCTGGGCAGACTGGCTTGCGAAGGTGCTGGCTTGCACGCCTTGCTTCAAGGTTGGCAACGCGGAGGCCCGGAGGCGAGCGGCGAGCGATGAGGCTCCCGGCCAAGGCGCGGCGAGGTGCTGGGCCGCCGCCACGGCCGTCCCAGCCGCACCGCGCAGTCCGGCCGCGCAGCTCGCCCACGCAGCCCAGCGCGGCCTGCTGGCGCTGGCGCCGGCGCCGGCGCACTGGGGCGGTTGGCACTTGAGGGGGGGGGGGGGGGGGGGGG
>JAADYK010001091.1:0-11416 GCA_023338225.1 Halophytophthora batemanensis | reverse complement strand
TCCCACTGGAACCACAACCTGTCCTTGATCCGCCTCGAGCGAGCGGAAGACTCGTGATTTTGAGCAGAAGAGTCGTGATCCTGATGGTGTGGGGATGACTTGTCCAATCCTGGCGTTGATGGTAGTGGTTAGCGGAGCATGGCTATAGACATTGATGGCATCTCGTGGGAACTCGGTGGTCAATTGGTATCAGCCTAACGACTCTCGCTGGCAGACACACTTCGCGTCGCCGCTGGAGAGAATGGCACGTCAGCTTGCCGATCCGGCTGCTGACCTTCCTGTTTGGCTTGATGGTTGCCCAGGAGATCGAGCTGCGCGTGAATCCAGCGAGGTCGCCGAGTTCAAAAGCCAATTGGAGCCGCCCTGGGACTTTCACGCCAGATGCTGCGCTCCGTCAGTGATTGAAGACGGCTGCTGGCCCTGTACACACGCAGCTCCTCAACGAATAAAGAGGTTGAGCAACCACTGCTGCCTGCAAAATGTCACCACCCCATCCAAAGATGCATCTTGTGATCAATGATCATGCGCAAGTGATTCTATTCTCGTCGGCGTGCTTCTGCAGCGCCAAGATGCGTCTGTGGTGTTCACCTCGAAGTGAGTAAGACTCGGCAGCACCGCAGTTGGTAGTCATGACTTGCATGGCAAAGCCAAGCTCCGCAGCACGCCGGGGTAGCAGAAACGCACGCATGACGTCTGCTAGACAGCCAGATCGTCGTACGGACCTTCGCTTCCCAGTCTCCATCGCCGCCGACGCGTCGTGGTGACCTGCAAGTTACAACTGCTCGGCCCACGCCGCAAAACCACTCTGCCAATCGACCAAGAGCGCCTCTCTCTTCTACTGCCAGCAGTCTGCTGGGAGGAAGGCTTCGCACGCGGTCCCGTCTACCACGCCGCCCGCGCTCGACCTTGAGCGCCAGGTGCTTTTACGGAGCTTTTGGATGGATCTCTTTGCTGATGGGACAGCGGTTGCCAGGCGAGGCGGTTCATCGGCCAGAGATGCAGACGCTCATAATCCGATTTGGTGTGCAGCAAGCAGTTGGTGGCGCGAGCTGCACTGCGGCGGAGTGGCAATCACAGCGCAGCAGGAGCTCTAGCAGCAGCAGCAACAGCAGGCGCTGCGGGTTCTAGCGCGAGAGTGAGCTCGACCGGACGGACAGCATGTCGAACATCACAGACGCGACGTGCGACTTCGGGCTCGCGCAGACGGCAGCGGGCTGCGTGCGCACGCTGGCGTCCTACAACCCCAGCAGATACTTCCACGTCCAGATCGCCTACTGTGCCGTAGGCCTTGTGACCATGCTGGCTAGCGTCATCATGTACCTGCGCTCCATCAAGCACGACGGCTCCAAGCTGCAGCGATACAACTTCCTCTTCTGCTGCTATGCGTCGGCCACTGTGGTCTTCCGCGGCGCCGACCCGCACAGCTACGGCCACATCATCCCACGCCCAATCGGCAGTTTCCTCTCTGATTCGTGCACTGCTTCGCTCTACTCTGTGTAGTAAGTCCCTGCTGGATCTATTGGCATGCACTTAAGTCCGGGTTCCGCAGAGCTAACCTCCATTTTGTGTCCCTGCTTGCCTTCTTTCTTGTTGTGCAGCATCCTGACGCTGGGCTACTGGGCCACCATCATCCAGAGTGGCGCCGCTGTGACCGAGCGGCCAGCTCACCTCAAGTGCTTAGAGAACACGGCCATCGTCGTGGTCTGGACGTTCTATTTGCTCTACGACATGTGCCTCTTCCTCTCCAAGGGCTTCAACCCGCAGGGCATCACCTACTTGACCATGACTGTGAGCGCCTGCATGCTCGGCATCATCAGCACGGTCTTCCTCATCTACGGACTGCGCGTGCTGTCGCGCTTGCAAGAGTACGAGCGTCAGCGGAAGCTGCGCCAACCCAGCATCCTCTCCGACCGCATGATGGCGCAGTCCTTCAACATGGAACTGAGCGAGGATGAGGACGGGTTACCCGTGGTGTCTGAGCCCAGGCGCGTCCAGCGTCGGCCACGTAAAGGCCACGCTGTCAAGATCCGCAACATCCTGCTTATCGCCGAGTCGCTGTCGCTCCTCGTCATCGCAGGCCAAATGTACATCGCTGTCACGCATACGGCGGAAATGCCGGCGACGCTCTTGTGCGCCAATGGGATCGACTGCGATACCGTCAAATCCAGCGTGTCAATACTCCACGTCTTCCAGGTACGCTCTGGCTACCGCACTCTGTCCGTTGCTTTTGGGTCCAGACGACTTACGTTTTCTTGATGTGGTCGGGAGCAGGTGATATGCATTTACGTGATCCTGTGGACCTTCCGCAATGTGCAGAAGAAGGAGGTCGTCCCAGAGCCGCAGCGAGGATACTAGAGCTAGTGGCATCCAGCACACTCAGCGCTCCGCCGCAGACACTCGTCACAGGGCCAAGCACCGCGCGCTGGCACAAGCGCATTTCCCAGCGGTAGCAGATCGCGAGAGCCCAGATGCCCCAGCTGGGTGGTCGACCCGACGTTCGACCCCCGAAGATGCCGCGAATGGCGTCTGAGCAAGGCAGGCGAGTCACGCTGCTTGTCAGCAGCAGCCGGTGGTGTTGGTTCAAGAAATAGAAGACAGTCTACAAGCAGATAACACGCGTAATTAGTCGATTTGTGCATTATGACGCCTCGATATACTCCGAAGGTGCCATCAGAGAACAAACTACCGCCCTGGCCCGAGAAAACATACCCTTTCCAGCCCATGCGTGCGAACGAACTCACAACCAACCAACACACGAGGACTAGCCATCTCCACCCACACGGACTCCAGCAATCCGACTGAACAGGCGCTCGTCCCTCACGTAGATGCTGCGCGCACAGTTCACGCCGCGGCCCAGCGTCAGGCTTCAGTTTGAGCACGAGAAGACCTTCTCGCTGGTGATTCTGCGGTTGGTTCTCCCGCATCACGAGCATGCCTTCGTGGTGTGGTGCTCTTCCCACTGGAACCACAACCTGTCCTTGATCCGCCTCGAGCGGGAGACTCGTGATTTTGAGCAGAAGACTTGTGACATTGATGGTGTGGGGATGACTTGCTCAATCCTGGCGTTGATGGTAGTGGTTAGCGGAGCATGACTATAGACATTGATGGCATCTCGTGGGAACTCAGTGGTAGACTGGGCACATTCCTTCGGCGCAGCGGCTGCATCTGCTCTTGCATCAGCGTTGCCATCTGTGGCTGAAGATGCCAGCGTGGAAATGGCGAACGGATCACCATGCCCGCAGCCAATTTGCCAGCTCTCTCGGTGACTCTTACTAACACCGCTCGACAGCACCTCGTGCGACCGCGGTATCGCGAGCACTGTATCTGTGTATCTATTCCCATTGACCTCGCGCGTGGGCTGCGCCACCTCGTCTCTTGCTAATAAGCTGTCCTTTGAGAACGCCACGACGACACGCCGCATGGGTTCCTGCACACGGTGAGGTGTCCGCGGCGGAAGCGGATGATCCTCTCTGGTCCCTGCCGACAGCCAGGAACGCAGCACGCGATGACCGGTGATGGCTTACGCCGGCGCCATCAAACCTTCAGTTCTTTCTTCAAGGCTCGAAATGGTGAACTGGCCGCCTGCAAATCGACCCGGACACCACGACACCGCAGCTCTTCTACGCTGCCACAGTCGCTGCGTCTATCTGACCAGGCGGTGGAAACGGCATGCCGCTCGTGGCTCGAGCGAGCTGCTGCGGGAAGCGTTGCGCACTGTGGGTTACCGTATGTAGGTGCGCGGGCCAGGTGGTTCTGAATAGCAGGGGCGATAGTCCGTGAAGCAGTCCGTCGCCAACCCGGGAGACGCCCGTTACAACCGGGCACGATGGTGGAGGACAGCGGGCAGTCTGTGAAATCGCGCTTGGCCCACAGGACGAAAGCAGCAGTCTCGAGTGCCTAGCGCCGCCGGGAAGAGCAGCGGGCGCGCCAGCATGTTCAACGTCACAGACGCCACGTGCGACTTCGGGCTCGCGCAGACCGAGGAAGGGTGCGTGCGCACGCTGGCGTCGTTCAACCCGGACGCATACCGCCAGACGCAGACCATCTACTGCATCATGGGCGCCGCGAGTCTGATGGCAAGCGTGCTCGTGTATCTGCGGTCGGTAAACCGCCGTGGCGCTAAGTTGCAGCAGGTGAGCTATCTGCTGTGCTGCTACGCTTCCGTGACCGTGGTCATCCGCGGCGCTGACCCGCGCAGCTATGGCCACATGATTCCGCGCCCGATCGACAGCCTCATCGCCGACTCGTGCACTGCCGCCCTCTACACAGTATAGTGAGTCCATGCTCTTGTATCTCGCGGTGAAGTGACAGACCTGCAGAACTAACCCACGGACGCTCTCGTGCCTTCGTTGTGCAGCATCATGACGCTCGTCTACTGGGCCGCCATTATCCAGGAGGGCGCAGGCGTGATCGACCCGCCAGCGCATCTCCGGATGCTCGAGGTCGGGGCTATCACGTTCGTGTGGCTATTTTACATCGTCGTGGACATGGTGCTCTTCGCCTTCAAGGGCTTCAACCCCTCCGGGATGGTCTACTTGCAGCTCACGGTGAGCGCCCTGATGCTGGCCATCATCAGCATGGTGTTCCTTATCTATGGTCTGCGCGTGCTGGCGCGCCTGCAGCAACACGAGCGCTGCAGAAAGGGGCAGATGATGAGCGTCATGTCGGGCTGTGGCCCCACGCAGTCTTATGATATGGCGCTGAGCGACGATGAAGACGGCGTACCCGTCGTGTCCGAGCGGGTACCCACTCCTACCACGCCCACGAACCGTGGCCCGCACAACGGCCACGCGGCCAGGATCCGCAATATCCTAGTGGTCGCAGAAGCTGTCTCACTCGTGGTGATCGCTGGTCAAATGTACATGGCTGTTACTCGTAGCAACGCCACGTCCGTGGAGCTCTCGTGTGCCAACGGCATGCACTGCGAGACGATCAAGTCCAAAGTGCAACTGCTGCACGTGTTCCAGGTAGGCAACAGGCTGCTTCTCCTGCTCAGTTGGGGCGTTCATGACGTCCATGCAGCTATCTAACTGTTCGGCCTGTGCTATTGGTCTTTGCTGTAGGTGGTGTGTGTGTGGGCGCTCCTGTGGGCCTTTAGTATACTGCAGAAGAAGACGCAGACCGTGGCCCAGCCCCGAGCGATCGTATAGCGCGCGGTGGCCTCAGTATATCTATAGTGGTGTCGCTGCGACCTGCCCGTCGACTGCTTGTTGGAGGTCACGAGCGACTACGAAGGGTGCGCGCGACAATTCCCTGCACATATGAGCTCGAGAAGTCACACGTTGACTGTGCACGAAGCATGTAGTGAGTTCCTCCCCAGGCCAGAAGGCCTATGCACTCCTGCGGGCTCGGAAAGCTGGCCATAATGCCAGCATGAATGGAAAGCAGTAGCGTGGTTGATGCGTGACGATAGAAGCGGAGTCCAACAACGGGAAGAGAAGGCTGGCGTACAGCACACGCTCGTGGCGCTGGCACATAGATTATAGCTGAACGCAGTGCGCGTGGTGCTCAATATCCATGCAGCGACTCATGGCCCACATTTGCCACGACTTCTTGCTTCGTCGTCGCTGCCGGGGAAACCTAAGATATTGACACTTGATGCAACTCTCTGCGCACCTCGGCCTTGCCTGAGCTTCTTGGCGTGAAAGCGAATGGATAGGCGCATGCGGTGCATGGTCTTCGTTCGCGTCGGGCCGTCGTCCAGGCGTTCATGGCGCCATGGTATCGAGAGAGTTGCAGCTCTTCCTCGCGACGCTCATCTGCTGAGCGGTCTTGGGTCGCAGACTGGTGGCGGGCCTTAGACTTCGGCTTCACTGGTTTGATGCCGATGCCTTTATTTCGTGCTTCCAAGACTGCCTGCTGGAGTCGAGTTCGGTCCGCAGAAGGGCACGCATTGTGCAATAAGCAGAGTGCGTCCCAGGTCAACTCGACATTTGGCGCGCGGGGAAAAGCGACCGATTGCGTGGCTTCACAGCATTGCCGCGCGCCATATCGCCACGACCGCACATTCAGACAAGCAAGCCGACGCGATGGCGAACATCACGGACACCACGTGCGACTGGGGACTCGCACAGACGGCGCAGGGCTGTGCGCAAACGCTAGCGTCATATTTCCCTGCTGCGTATCACCAGACGCAGATAATCTACTACGTCATTGGCGCGGGGACGCTCTTGGCCAGCTCCTTCATGCTCTCTCGAGCCGTCACCCGGGGTGGCACCGATCTTCAGCGCTGGGTCTTCATCTTCTGCTGCTACTCCTCAGCAACGCTGGTTTTGCGCGGCATCGACCCGCGCAGCTATGGCCACGTGGTTCCTCGTCCGATCGGCAGCCTCCTTTCCGATTCCTGCACCGCAGCGCTCTACTCTTCATAGTACGTCGACTCGTTCCTCTTGTGGCGTGTTCACTCCTAGACCCTTGCTGACCGACTGGGTAATGTTTGTCTGTCTGCTTAGCATCCTGGCACTGGGACACTGGGCCAACATCATCCAAGAGGGGGCCGCTGGTTCCGACAAGCCAGCGCACCTAAAAACACTCGAGAACATCGCCATGACCGTGGTGTGGGTGTTTTATTTCGTCTACGACATGTGCCTCTTCACGACCAAGGGCTTCAACCCACAAGGTATCGCGTACATGACGCTGACGGTGAGCGCGTGCATCCTGAGCCTCATCGGCATGACCTTTCTGGTCTACGGTCTTCGCGTGCTGGCGCGGATGCAGGCGCACGACCGCCGAAGAAAGCGCATCATGGGCAGCATTCTCGGCGACCACGCCCTGCTCTTCTTCGACGAAGACGGCGAGCCCGTGACAGCTGAAAGTAGAGGCAAAGGCTGCCATTTCCCCAGTGGCCACGCTGGCAAGATTGTCAAGATCCTTCTGGTTGCGGAGAGCGTGTCGATTGTTGTGATCGCCGGCCAGATGTACATGGCGGTGAAGCTCACGACCAACACACCGGTGGAGCTTTCCTGCGCCAACGGCCTGCTGTGTGAGACCGTCAAGTCTGGTGTCAACATACTACACGTCTTCCAGGTAAGGCTGGCTTCAACGCTCCAGGGCACTGGTCGTGTTCGTATGCCTCATGCCTTGTTTGTGCGTTCGGTGTTGCAGGTGGCGTGCATATGGGCGCTCCTGCTAGTTTTCGGCAAACTCCAGAGTAACGAGATCCTTCCATCGATCAACGAAGTCTAGCGCACGTCCTTCGGGACCAAGTTCGAGTTTGCGATGATGGGGACGAGGAGTTTATTTTCTCGGCCCGTGTCGGAGGTTGCTAGGACTATGAGCATAATTTAAGCGACGTGGAATTCGACTCGCCCTGGGGCGGTTGTGAAGTACACCCAGATCGGGCTGTTCGTGAAGCCGCAGTTGGCCTGCAGAACTGAAATATGCAGTGCACAGTGCCCGGCGCCGTCGGAAGAGCAGCAAACGCGTTGCCACCATATACTTACCTCTCGCGGTTTTCGCGGAGTACTTCGCAAGCAAGCAAATCCTAGGCTCCTCTTGCGGGAATGCATTCTTGCAATTGTCCCTCGAATTTGCACTCGCGACAGCAGGTTTCCCGATATGCATCCGCTGCCATTTTGGAAGCTGTTCCCTTGGGGGAGGATACAGGCTGTCAGACTGTAAGCGTGGCGATTCCAGCTGCGTCTGCAGCTACAGGTTGAAGTGAATCCTCGTCCTCGTCCTCGTCCTCCTCTTCCACAAGGATTGGCATGTGTTTTCGTGCAGTCTTCAGCCAAATCCTTTTGGCCCATTCTGGAGGGCATTCAGCGAGTGCAATTGGCAGGTGACACGCATCAATCCAGAGACGCGTGCGGGGGTCGCTGGATGCTGGTCCGCGGTGAGCGCTGTCAGCTACAGCGCACAAACGCGGCAGAAGGTATTCAGCGGGCATTCCGTGAGGACGAGGCTCCGCTAGCGAACCAAACCAGCGCTGCTCTGGAGACAGTCTAGAACGGCATACACGTCCTGTCGGTGGAGCGCAATACATGCAACGCCGCGTCCGATACTCTAGCTGACTGGCCCCGGTCCAGTTTAGAAGTTGAATTCACCCAACGTTCTCGAAAAGCTAGCGCTTCAAACGGTTGCTGGCTCCTACTCAAGAGCACTGCCATACGAAACCGCGCACTCACTGCTTCGGGAGCTGCTGCATGTCGGTGGGGACTGACGACGATGCCAACATTTGCTCGCTCTTGGTAGAGACGACGCCAAGACGGGTAACGTTGTGGAGGGTCTCCAGCGCAAGCTCAACTGCAGGGCTATCAATGCCCACGTCAAGACTACGTACGGACCACCCTTCCTCGCAAGAACGAATCTCAGCCTTGAACGGCATGCCTGGACCCTACTGAATGCCGGCAGGCTACTCGGCGCGTGCGAACGAAAGGATCAAACTGAATCATAACCAACGGTCCATTGGCAACGGTCAGACGCACCAAGCAGGACTGCTGGGATCTCACTTCTTCCATTACCAGTGACGGTTCCCGCTCGTGGGCATCTCTAGTTCGTTTAGCGACTGCCCCATGAGACGGTTACCGAGTGAGCATGGCAAGAAGGCTAGCACCTTCAGTGTACTTGTAGTTTGGGCTACGAAGCAGAACACCTTGACAGGCGGCAATGATGAAGGCGAAGAAGGGTGTGAGGCAGTTTCGGTAAATGAGCTAGTCGTGCCGTATTTGAGGCGCGTCTGATGACTGCCTCATGCCACGATTTGCTGCAGATGTATGCATCTGTACAGGCCTCCGATTCTAGCAGTGTGCCATTTGAGCCTTGAAGAGCAAGTCGTGATTACACGCTCGATCAGTTGTGCGAGTGTATCAAGTATGTCAATACGTCGGTTGTGGAGTGGTGGGCACACTGAAGTGGCCAACGAGACTTGCGCCAGGACTTCGACCTTTACTGAGCAACGTTGCCTCCACCCAGAAGCAGAACCAGCTGGCCATGCGCTGCGCTGTGCTCGGTCGTTCGAGGCTTGCGCGGAAGACGGCCGCGCGGGTCATCTCACAACCCAATTGCTTGAGGAAGCGTCAGGACTGGAGGTTGCAGCGGACGTCGGGGCCGAAGTGCCTGGCGCGATTGAGCGAGTGAAGCAGCGAGTGGCTCCCCCAACTGGAACTGCACCATGTCCAGCATTACGGATGACACGTGCGACTGGGGGCTTGCCCAGACGGCGGCGGGCTGCGTGCGGACGCTGGCGTCGTACGACCCGAGTTCGTATCAGCTGTTCCAGATCATCTACTGGAGCGTGGGCGCGGTGAGCTTGCTCGCCAGTGGCGTCATGTACTACCGGTCGGTCAAGTACGATGGCTCCAGACTCCAGCACCACATCTTCGTATACTGTTGCTACGCTTCCGCCACGATAATCGCCCGGGGCGTGGACCCGCGCAGCTACAACCACATCACCCCGCGTCCTATCGGCAGCCTGCTCGCGGACTCCTGCACTGCCGCGCTCTATTCCATCTAGTGCGTGCCGATGTGTGCTATTTCGCGTTTCTTTCTGGGCTATGTGCGGCGCAAACAGCTAACTCGACTCTGTGTCTCCCCATGCAGTATTTTGGCGCTAGGCTACTGGGCCACCATCATCCAGCAGGGCGCCGCCATTGTGAACAAGCCCAGATACCTCAAGTGCCTGGAAATATCTGCCACCGCTCTAGTCTGGGTCTTCTACATCATCTACGACCTGTACTTGTTCACGACCAAGGGCTTCAACCCGCAGGGTATCGCGTACATTACGTTGACCGTGAGCGCCTGCATGCTGGGCATCATCAGCACCACCTTCCTGATCTACGGGCTGCGCGTGCATACGCGGCTCCAAGACTATGAGCGGATGAAGAAGCGCGCTCCGAGCCTGCAATCCGAGCGCAGGATGGAGAATCACTCCTTCAATCTGGTCATGAGCGACGACGAGGACGGTGTGCCAGTGGTGGCGATGCCTCAGTCAATCCGTCCGCGCCCTACGGACGGCCACGCGGCCAAGATCCGCAAGATCCTCATGGTGGCGGAGAGCGTGTCGCTCATTGTCATCGCGGGTCAGATGTACATGGCAGTTGAGCTCACGACCAGCACGCCCGTGGAGCTGTCCTGCGCCAATGGCTTGCTCTGCTCCACCGTCAAGTCGAGTGTGAACCTCCTGCATCTTCTCCAGGTAGGCCCCGGCTTGCAAGACCTCCGTGTTGCCATTGCCTTGACAGCAGCTCCCTCACATGTGTCTCCGCCGTGCTGTTTTCCTTTGTCGTGCGTGAATCAGGTGGTCGCCGTGTGGGCCATCTTGTGGTGCTTCCGGAAGATCAACAAGAGGGAGGTCGTCCCGCAGCCTCGAATGGGGCCTTAGGAGCTGCGAGCTGCATGCGGTGGGGACTCCAGGAGCAGTTCGGCGTGCTGCCGATCCCTTGCGCCGGCTGGAGGCGTCAGGAGGGCGGAGAATACAGGACAGGGGCCGCATTCGTTATCAGTGCAAGCCGCGTGTAAGAAAGCGTGTGATGTGTGTTGCCAGGGAGTGCTGAAAGCGTGTGCAACCTTGCGCTCGCCCTCGAAGTCGCCAAGCAAAAGCTGGAGAGTCCTCCAGAAAGGTCCGACGCCTCAATTAGTGACGGGCTCTTCTCCGATCCTCTCTACCCCACCTTGGTCACCTTTGTGTGATGACTGACGGGACCTTCTTTGAGGTATGCGCATAAAGATGGCATTGCGTCGCCTGGAATCCGGCACGACGAGGCGACGGCCATGCAGACGTTCGCCCAAAGCCGAGGCGAGTGCCGTGGCGTGCCTTGGGTGCTGCTGACGGAGACGTCACAGCGATGAATGAAGCATGGCGGTCAAGTCGGGGCCTTCGCTTCGCCAGCGGCCCAGTGGCGGCGGCGCTTTTACCCCGTGCAGCCCAGCGACTGGAGCCCGGGGCTCGAGCAGTGGGCCGCCACGGGCTGCCAGCAGGTCATTCGCGTAAAAGCCGCCTCGAGCGACAGCCTGGCGCTACAAAGCAGCGAGTGGGAGGCGCGATACCATCTCGGCGGATAGCGGAGACCACCCTTGAGACCCACCGGGAGGCGCAGTTGAGCTCGCTCGTCGCCGTTGCTGAGACCGGGACCATGTCCAACATCACGGACGCGACGTGCAACTGGGGCCTTGCGCAGACAGCGGACGGCTGCGTGCGCACGCTGGCATCGTACGCGCCAAGCGCATACCAGAACATGCGGATCGCCTACTGGTCAGTGGGCGCCGTGAGTTCTCTGGCGTGTCTTGCCATGTACTATCGGTCCATCAAATACGAGGGCTCGAGGATCCAGCACCGAGTCTTCCTTCTCTGCTCCTTCGCGTCGCTGACTTTCATTGTCCGCGGCGCCGACCCGCGCGGGTACGGCCATGTCATCCCGCACCCAATCGGCAGTCTGCTCATCGACGCGTGCACTTCGGCGCTCTACACCGTATTGTA
>JAADYK010001090.1:0-11421 GCA_023338225.1 Halophytophthora batemanensis | reverse complement strand
GCTTTGGAGGTTTCTGCATGCACCCACCTAGACTTCTTGCTTCTTCTGTTTCTCGGGCTCTCAGGCTTGGGGTGTACTTGGGCAGGGTCGAAATGAAAAGTGGGTTGTAGCAAAGAGGACCAGGAGAACCTGATACTACTAGTCGATACTGCAGCGGTCACTCTCCCCAGACAACGAGCTGCTTGATGCCGGTGGGGGTCTGAAAGAGATGTTGTATCTCAGCACGGGGTGCACTGCCGGGGGGTGCTTGGTGTGATCGAAAACCGCAGTTCATTCACCTGGGGTCAAACGGCATCGAAATTTGTCACACACACAAATTGAAGCTTTGCTGTCAATTTCCCAGACAGCTCCAGAGCGCGAGTGTGAGGAGTGGAGTAGTCAACCAACACGAGCGGTGCCCACTGACTAGAACGAGAGCTCTTGTGGAATCCCTCAGACTCCCCCTCCCTCCCTGACACTGCCAACCGTGTTCCAGATCCCTTCTCGGTTTTTGCACCAACCATCGCCGGGTTTCCACTCTCCCCTAAGTTATCAACCCATGAATCGTGCACTGCTATAAGACGCTGAACTTTGACTGCTCCGGATGAAAATCATGGCGTATGGTGCATCCCGCTCTTGTGGCTTGCTCAAGTCAACGGACAAGATGTACACCACACGCACAGTTGCGGGTTAAACCGACAAGCAGATCGTCTGCCGCCCAACGAGATGAAGGTCAATGATGCAGGAGAACCCAAATAGACCTTGAAGCTCAAATACTACCAAGTGTTACCGATACGGGGACACTGGCTGATGCTCGTAACTGTGCTGACTTTTGATCCACGAGCTCTTCTGTCGTCGGTCGGTTTGCAATGCTTGGATCGTCCGAGCTACCTTCGCTTGCAAGGCACTGCTACTTCTGTAACTCGCTGGTTTGTGTTTGGAAGATGATCGTGTCGAAGTCGCTCGCTTGATGCCGTGACGGGGATTCCTGCTTACGTTGTATTCGTCGGCATTGAAGCGGAGGCTCTTTTCATCTTCCATCACTGCTCTTCTGGGTGATGGTCGGCGAGGGCACGGAGACGCCAATCGCTGAGGAGAGCTACTTCTTTGGCGTCTTTCACGTCGCGTGGCTTCACGATAGACCCGATATCGAGACGGACTGAAGGCAAGTCCTTCCTCACTGTTGACCTCACTTCTCACGTCGTACCCGTCGCACTCACTGAAGTTGCTGGACATTTCGAGCCATTCTTCTCTTTGGAATTGTCGTCTTCCTGGGAACTGAGACCGCTTCTCGGAGCGGCGGGGACTCCATTGACTAGTGTCGGCATCAGAGTTGTCTTTCCCATAACCCATAATCTCCGGTCTGGGAGCTTCAGCACGTCGCTGTATCTCCTTCGCATTCGCTAGTCGGTCAAACTCACGTAGCACCTTGTCGTGGTCCAGAGTCGGACTGGATAGATACGACGTATCCCCGCTGTTGGTCCCTTCGCCTCCCCAGTGCTCCAGGCCCATCCGGGTATCCAAAGAACTCATGAGCCGCTGCAAGGAGCGATCGTTGCCCAGTTCAGCTCGTAGCAGTCGCTCCTCCTCCACCCAGCCACTCACTTCGTCCACCGAAGTCACTCCCATCACTCGTCGCCTCGCGTTTTCAGCGTTTTCCAGCTCTCGTTGTTTGCGCTCCTCCTCCTGCTGCTTCTCCGCTTGCTGCTTGGCCTGCAATTCCTGCTCTTCCTTCTGCGCCGCGAGCGCCTCGGCTGCCTCTTTCGAGTCGATTGAGAGTACGTGCTTGAGCTGCAAGATGGTGAGATCCAGCTTCTCTGTCACCTGGCGCTTCAAAACCTGCTCGAACGCTCCTTCATCGTCCACACCTGTGCTCTCGATTTCAGGTGGCACACTAACTTCTTGAGTCTGATTATCCCCCTTTCCAGACGAGATCGGGGCATCTGCGATGAAGTTCTCCTGCATCCAGTCCACCTGTCGCCACGAAATGGTCCTGTCTTGACTCGGAACTTCCTTCGCTTGTGCTGGTGCAGCCATGCGCGCCTCGATCTCTTGGATTCTCTCCTGGGTAAGTCTTCTTAGTGCTTCGATCTCTGTTTCCACCGTCGGTTGCATTTTGGGGGGTTGCGCTTTCGTTGATCCTTCCGCTGATGCCTCGGCGCTCTCGATGTGGCTCAACGCGGCTTCGATGTCAGCAGAACACGTCAGTAGCTTGCCTTGCATGGGAAGCAAGCGCAAGATCTCCATCTCGCGCTGCTTGGCTTCCTTCTCCTCGGTCTTCTTCTTCTCCTCGGCCTCCTCCTTCTCCTTCTTTTCAACCTCTTTAGCCGCAGCATCCGCATCTTCGTCAGCTTTCAGCTCGGCGTTCCGACGCTCCGTCATGTCTGCGAACGTAATGTTCAGCTGGGACACGATTGTTTGTGCTGCAGACGTCAGGGCTGAGTCGGCAGCGTTTCGGATCGTCGCATCGCCATCGGCGCTCTCCTTTTCCAGCGCCTCCTGCTTCTCCAACTCACGTTGTCTGTCTTCGAACGGCTTCAACGCATCCAGCAGCAGATTGTCAATGGCATTCGCCGTGTTGCGGACCTTCAGTGCCACGGCAGCACAGATCTCCGAGCTCTCCGTGTTGATGTCAGCTTCTTCTTTCACCTCCGCCTTCTTCTTGGGCTCTGAGCATGGCTCAATCTGTCGACGGCTTTCTCGCAATTTGCGGATCTCCTCTGCAAACGAATCTTCCTCGTCGTCGGATGGTGGTGGAGGCGGAGGCGGTGACTCTGGCATGAACGGTCTGGCCGCTTGCGCCTTGTCTTTGGCCACTTTGAGTCGGAATCGCGAGCTGCCCACACCAGGAGATGGTCGAGAGCGAGAGCTCCTTGTTTCTGGCTCTTCTCTCCGGAAGCGGGTGCTCTGGCGCAGTGCAGTCGCGATCTCGTCCGCTGTTCGGGACTGCGTGAGCTTGCTGGTCTGGTTTGTGCGTCCGCTGGGTTGCTTCTTGCGGGTGGCTCCAGTCGAAAGGAGTGTGTTGAGCTCCCGAATGTCTTGTCCGATCAGTGCGTCGATGGAGTCTTCGTCGGGTGTGAGCGGCTCGAAAATGTCTTCCGATACGGAGGATGGCGACGATGTGAGCGGTGAGAGCGACGGTGTAGTTAGTGATGGCGACGAGAGTACTGGCGACCTCTTCTCTGACTTTTGAGGCTGTCGTGGCGTCGCTAGAGGTTTTACTGCTCTTGAGACTGCAGTAGATCGCATCGGGGGTTGGCGCTGGGGCACGCGAAAGCCGAGTGATGGCTTGGGTTTCCGGGGCTGCACACGTCGCGGTAGTGGCGTCACGGCTTCTCTGTCGCTGTCGCTTAGCTCTCCATCGTCTGCTGTGCTCTTTGTCTTGGCACGAGACGTACTGCGCTGGTTCTTGCTCTCCCCCGTGACCGAAGCGCGATTGGCAAAGCTCCAGCTCTTTCGGCTTGCGTCCTTTGTCTTGCTGTGCCTTGGAGGGGAAAGCATGCGCAGCTCCGACGCGTCGGAGCTTGAAGAGCTGGCATAGAGAGACGAGTGTTGTCTCGTGGTACTCGCGTGGAAATCGGAGATCAGCTCGTCGAGCGATGACGCGCTATCCGCGTGTTGATGGTGCTGCCCATGACGCGTAGATGCAGTTGCAGACGTCGCTGCATCGTGGCCGGCTGTCTGCGAGTCGAAGGACAGCTCGAGGAACATGCGCACCGCGCAAGTGTGAGCGTGAATGCGACCGACCGCAGAATACTCCTGCAGGAGCGCAGTTCGAAGAGCGTGGGGTGCAATGGTAGCAGCCAACGGACGCGACGAGCTTGGTCCGTTTCACGCGCGGTTTCCCGTGCTGTGAGTGCCGCAAGACGCCTCTTGGCCCGCACACAAACCCACAGAGTCTGTCGCATCCATGTGAGAGTCTCACCAGCGTGTATTCGTGCCGTTGAGCATTGTCCTCGCGCCTCCATCGAGTCTCCATCGAGTCTCCAGTGGCTTCTTCGTGCCAGTGGATACTTATACGATTCGTACCCATGTCCGACGAAGTCTCGCACCAGCATGGCGCGCTTTTGCATGGCCGTGGCTGGCCTCGGCTTGTCGAATGAGGTCGAGCGCCACGGAGGACGCAACGCCAAGACAGCACGCCAGTGCTTCTCCACTCCACTCTGGTGAGGCCAGGCTCCTGGTCCGGAAGACACGTATGCCGACAATAGAGGCGCTGGAGATGACGCAATCAATGGAAGTGGAAGACTGACGAGGCTCAGGGGCGGAAGTGTGAGATGACGCCTGCTTCAGAGCGGAGTTTGCATCTCTGCGGAGTTTGCATCTCTGCGGAGTTTGTCTCCCTGCGGAGTTTGTGTCTCTGCGGTGCTTCCCATGCGCCTGATCGCTTTCGAATCTGGGTGGCTGCACCACGCCGACGGAGATTCCGCCAAGTTTAGCGGAGATGGCCGTCCTGACCTGGGTATGCTTCGCTCTCGAGTCAGGCGCTGCACCCCAATAACTGGCCACTTGGGTCAGGCAGGGCAGGACTCTCAGAGACGTGGCCTTGCCTCCGAGGACTGCTCTGTTCTCTGTGCTGTGCGCGCCAAGAAGACGCAGCCGAAGCGGCAAGGCCAGACGCTGAAGTTAAAAAAACGGTCGGCTTCACCAAGGGTATACTTAATCAAGACAGGCCACGTCCCCTCGATAGCGTGTCGCAGTCTCCCCCCATCCGACCCTCTGACGCGGTGCTTCTTCTGGCCTCCCATTGGTTCAAAAGTCTCCATCGCGCCGTGTGATAGGCGGAATGTGCTCCCGCCGCCCGCCGCCCCTCATTTCCTTCCGCCAAGTGCGCAAGTTGGCTCACAATTGAAAAAGATCCCTCGACCACAAGCAGGAGCGCAGGCAGAGGCACAAGCAGGAAGCAGCACCATGAGCACGGACGTGACGTACGACTACATCGTGATCGGCGGCGGCAGCGGCGGCATGGCCTCGGCCCGGCGCGCGGCCACCTACGGCGCCAAGGTGCTGGTGGTGGAGCGCGGCCGCAAGTACGACGGTGCGGGGCTGGGCGGCACGTGCGTCAACTACGGCTGCGTGCCCAAGAAGGTCATGTTCAACGCCGCCATGCACGTGGAGCACCTGGAGCGCAACAAGGACTACTCGATCAACACGGCGACGCGCGAGTTCCAGTACGGCGACTTTGACTGGGCCAACATGAAGACCAAGCGTGACGCCTACATCCTGCGCTTGAACGGCATCTACGAGCGCAACCTGGCCAAGGCCGAGGTGGACCACGTGCAGGGCGTGGCCAAGGTGGTGGCCAAGGACCAGGTGGAGGTGGACGGCAAGGTCTTCACGGGCAAGCACCTGCTGGTGGCACCCGGCGGCGTGCCGGCCATCCCGGACCTGCCCGGCATGGAGCACGTGATCGACAGCGACGGCTTCTTCAAGCTGGAGACGCAGCCCAAGAAGGTGGCGGTGGTGGGCGCTGGCTACATTGCCGTGGAGATCGCGGGCATCTTCAACACCCTGAAGAGCGACACAACGCTCTTCTGTCGCTACGGCCAGGTGCTGCGTCAGTTCGACCCCATTGTGCGCGACCTCGTGAACGAGGAGATGGAGAAGCACGGTGTCAAGTTTGTGCGCAACAGCGGCGTGCAGCGCGTGGAGAAGCAGGCGGACGGCAAGCTCACGCTCGTGGCCACTGTGGAGGGCGTGGAGCAGTCTTTCCCGGACTTTGACACCATTCTGTACGCTGTGGGCCGCACCCCGCGTACCAAGGACCTCGGTCTTGAGGAGGTGGGCGTCAAGCTCAACGAGAAGGGCTTCATTGAGGTGGACGCACAGGAGAACACGACGGTGCCGGGCATCTACGCTATTGGTGACGCCACGGTGACTGGCTGGGAGCTTACGCCGGTGGCCATTGCGGCCGGGCGTCGTCTATCCGACCGTCTCTTCGGCGGCGAGAAGGACGCTTGCCTCAACTACCACCAGATCCCAACGGTGGTGTTCAGCCACCCGCCTCTGGCCACCTGCGGTTACACGGAGCCGGAGGCTGTGGCCAAGTTCGGCGAGGAGAACGTGAAGGTGTACTCGAGCAAGTTCGTGAACCTGCTGCATGCCATGGCGGAGCCGGAGAACAAGGGCAAGACAGCCATGAAGCTCGTGTGCGTGGGCCAGGAGGAGGTGGTCGTGGGTGTTCACATGGCCGGTGAGGGCGTGGATGAGGCTATGCAGGGCGTGGGTATCGCCATGAAGATGAACGCCACCAAGGCGGACTTTGACAACATCGTGGCTATTCACCCCACGGCTGCCGAGGAGCTGGTGACCATGGCGCCCTGGGGCATGATCAAGGACAAGATCGTCGTGTCGCCGTCTCCGGCGCGCCCGGGCCCCACGCCCAAGCAGTAAGAGGGTCAGACTACAGGTTAGTCGATCAGTATGTGCACTCCAAGAAGCGACAAGAGCATGGCCAGTGCCTGCACTGATAGATCGTAGACTGTAGAACCTTAGTGAGGACCTCTCACGCGTTAATTAATAAACGCTACATGACATGCCAACGAGCTAGCTAGCACCTCAGGACTCTCAAGCACTCGCTAAACTGACCACACTGTCTGCAGGTGGTGGTCGGCTTGGCGCCGCAGCAGCACGTACTGCTGATGCTGATGTTGTTGTTGCTTGCGTTGGGCCGTCACGGCCGCCAACTGCTTCTTGTCTGCCAGACGCATGGCGTAGCAGGACGCGAGTGCCATACTGAGCAGTAGCACACTCACACCGATGGCCAGCAACAGCGGCGGACCGAAGGCCACAGCGCCTTCCTCTCCGGCATGGCTTGGTACGATGCAGCGCGGACCCCTCCAGGCGTCACTCACGCACTTGCACCGGTGGTTCACACATCGTCCCGTGAGAACCATTGGCTGTTTCTCCTCATGACTCTGCCGACCCGTACGCACCGTACAATCCGCGTTGGAGCGACAGAAGGCTTTGCCATGCACTTCCACCAATTTGTTGTCTGCGTCCTCATAGTCCTCGAGATGATCACGGATCCATTGCCGTGTCGGATGGGAAGACGGATCGCAGCCCACACGCATGGTCGAGTCGCGCGAGACGTCCTGGTACACACGCACGTAGTCCACCAGCAGATGCAAAGGCAGTGAGTCACAGATACTGTTGGCCACCGGGTCAGAGCCGTCTCCGCGGCATGGCTGGCCCGGATTCGGTGGCTGTGCGCCCCACTTGGCCGACACGGCCACGTTCAAGATGAGGTACATAGGCTCCTCGATCATGAGTTTGCGCGGATTGGTGCGCTTGGAGGTGGAGGCTCGACCTTGTGGTGGGTCTGTGAGCGCTTGTGCCGGGATCTCGAACAGCGGTTGACCCGCCAGCATCCAGCGCACATAGCCCGTCGAGCCGGGCTGCCACTCTAGTTGGTACTCGAGAAAGTGCGTGTATGCCGCCACGTGCACGGGCCAGTTGGCCGACAGCGCGTCCATCTGATAGGCGAAGGTTGCCTTGTTCGGGGCTGGCGAAGACGCCTTGGACTCGTCATCGAGGTCTTCGCAGCCGGCCGCCACGTTCCCCGGACTGCACACGAAGGTCCCCATGTACGAGTTCATAACGGAGAAGCACGAGCCGTTGGCGTTGATCCCCCAGCGCGCATCACTGCTGCTGTTGGGGTCCATCAGCGACAAGTCCGAGTGGACATCCCGCGAAGCTGGACACGTCGTGAGCGAGCACGTGTTGTCCTGCACACCAACAGCCAGCGAGTTCTTCACAGTAGCGTAGCTCTGCACCTGCGCCGGGTCCAGCGCGCAGAACGTGTTGGCGGCGTAGCGCAGCTTCTGGTACCACGATTCGTGGCCGCGTTTGGCGAGGTAGGCGTTCTCAGGCACGCCTGGGATGTTTGCGCCGGGCGTCTCGCACGAGCCGGCGTAGATGCAGTCCTTCCGCTCGCCCACGGGTTTGACGACGCGGAAGTCAGACGGCATGCCGGGTCCGACCTGGATAGAAGACGACACTTCCGTGCCTCCGCCTTCCACAATGTCGATCTCAGGTGAGCCACGCCCCTGGAAGGGGTTGAGACCTGAACCTGGGTCTCCGTCGCAGGCACTGATGCGCTGGTTGCTGGGCTCAAAGGCGTCCGGGTCGCACTCGTTGTACGAGAAGGGCCATATGCGGTGCGTAGAACCACTGAAGACGGCGCGGCCGAGGTTCCCCATCATCCAGATGCCTGGCCACGTGGGATAGTAGCGCAGAGTCTGCGCACGAGTGCTGGGACCCTGCCGTACGTCCGGGTTGCCTGAGGCTGTGGTGACTGCGCCAGGGAGCTGTGCGCGCACCTCGACCATGCCGCCCTGCATGCAGAACTTGTTCCAGGTCTGCACCATGCCTGCGCGATAAAACTGGACAGTGATGCGGACAACCCAAACAGACCCAAGAGTGGACAGCCAGCATCGTTAGTATCTGGAGACAGTCAAGTGGCGAGTTCGAGACTGGTTCAAGCCCACGTAACTCACGAAGGTGACGTTCTGGAGTCCCGGCGCCTCCAGGTAGCTGTTCCAGACGCGGAGGTGGGTCACGGCGTCCTCGACTTCAATCTGGAAGCTGCACACACCCGAGCCAGCGTCGCAACTCGTGGTGGTCTTGTTGTGTGCGTACACCTCGAGTGCATCGTTGACGCCGTCGGGCTTCTCCAGCGAGGTCCAAAGGTGGTCGTCTCCTGGGCGGAAGGATCTGCCAGGCGTGTCGAACTCATCGCTCATGACCAGCTCCCATGTGTCGCCGCGCGAACTCCGCCAGGTATACTTGCTCTCGGGTGTGGCCAGATCCACCCACATTCGCAGTCCGGACTGGGTCGTGCGGTTGCCATCGTCACGGTCGGGGGTCAACGCCTCACAGTAGCGAAGCTGCAGGGCCAGATGCAGCACAAGCCATAGTGCAAGCAGGTGGAGATAGATGCTCAGGCGAGCCATGGGTTAGCAAAGAGGGGAGCGTAGGTGCTGGCGTCGAGAACAGATGTGGAGCAAGGCCGGGAGGCAGATCGGCGTCAGCTCTGAGGTACACCGTTAGAGTTTTGGTTTGGATCGCTGGCAGGGCTCGTGCCAGTTGGGCATGCCATTCCTACGAAATCGACTCGAAAGCTCCGAGTTGGTTGGTGTGGGATGTGAGATCACGAGGGCGTTTAGGTCCATGTCAACTGCGATCACTCCACCAAGCTTTCAACCTTCATCGGAGCTGATGTGCTGACACCTGGGACGAGCAGTTTCGGCTTCTCGGCGGGCCTCTGGTTCTCAGCTACTCGGTACGCAGCACCAGGTTCGCGTACCTGGCTGTTGGCGCGGCACCCAGCGCCAATGGCACCAGGCTTTCACAGACTTTTATCCGAACAAAGCAGCCAGCGGCGCGTTCCGGGATATCTGCCAACTTGGTTGGCACCCTCGCAGCCAGTGAAAACGCATCAACACCGCCTTCTTGAGTCACTGCTGGGTCAGTCGGCTTTGTTTGTCATTTTAACGCTACCTGATCAGCAACCGAGACAGCAAAAATAGACAGATGCGGCATCATGGGTCCTCTGAAGTGCGTTCGTCCAGATAATTCCTGCCGACCCAGGAGCAATCCAGACAATATCCTCCCCACTCCTGCCACGGCAAAGTCCACGACGCGACTGACGCCACGAGCAAAGTCGCCCGCGTTGCTGCTATTACTGCTGCGGTTCGAGCAGATCGTTCGGTTGGATGGCGACCTCTGTTCGGCCCTCCTGTACGAGGTTTAACCAAGCAAACATCAACGGGTCTGCCGAGACTCGTGTTGGCAGCGCATGAGTAGAAGACACCAGTGTGAGAGCGTAGCTCAACGGCATTTGGAGACTATGGTGCTGGACTTTGCCTTCGGGATCGGTGTCAACGTCCTTGTCTGGCGCGGGAGTTGATTTCCAGGTGGGTGCATCCTTCCGCTCTCTCTGCGCGACCGAGGATATGGACAAACTGGACAAACTACAAGCGGACTGAAGGGAGGAGGGATTTTGGCACACGTAGCTCGACTCAAGCGGCTGAATCTTAGTGTGATGTCGTGGGTTGTCGATACGTTCTGGAGCTAGTGGCATCGGTCGGCAAGCACTGTTTGCAGCTGGGGAGGGGCTGCCATTGCCGCAGAGGGATGATATGAGGCATATCTTCAATTATCCATGCACTGATGCTGTTCTGGCTCCGCTTGGCGTGGTGCTGGAGCGGTGATTCACGAAAGACAAGTGCGGTGTCATCCAGGTGTTGCCGACTCCTGCATCCAGAAAGGTAGATCGGGTGAGCTCCATCACGGCCTTTCTCAATCATGTGGCAAATTATTGCCCCAGTCTGCAACTTTTCGACAATACGAAGAACTCCAAGCTCGACGGTGGTCTGGTGTCTTCCCCAGATCAGCTATACAAGTCGCTGAAAACATGGGCAGCTGCCAATGCACGCTGTGGGGAGCTGCACAGGTTTAACTAGGAGACAGCGCCGTTTGCAGGCCTGCTCTTCCGCGGGTTCATCGGTATTTGAAGCCACGCCTGACGAAGTTTCATCTCGCGCCAAACTTTCTGTGAGACTGAGAGGCGTACTTCCAGCAGTGCAAAACGTACGATGGCGCAGCTGTTTATGAGTCTGCCGAACGATGCATGAGCAAGGCTGGCTGTGGTGGTTTGGTAGTTGACATTGGCACAGCGTTCAAAGGCTGTCCGAGCCTGGTAGAGTTGCAAATCACCGGGGTTGAGCCGACCCAAACACGAGAGATATTGGCCATGACCCCGACTTCTGGGACGTCGTGGCCAGACACTGCCCTCTCGTGCAGATGATCAACATGGAAGGCATACTAGTGACCACGGTGAAGGGGCACGAAGCGTCTCGACGGCACTTTGCGCCAGATTCACGCATTCAATGTCAATTCAGACGTCTGCGTTGACGGAGGGGTCATCTTCATCAGTCACTCAATGATCAAGGAGAGTCAACAAAGGACCGGAACCACATAATGGAGCTGTGATCAGTGCTATGTCACCGCAGGTCGGCAAGTTGGTTCAACGACAAGTATTGTGGAGGGGTCTAAGAAGTCAATAGGAGTGGCTGCAAACACTCGGTAAGCATTTGCACGAACGCGTTGTAGCAACAGGAGAGAGCGTACGGCCACAGACAATCAGCACCAGTAGCAGACAAGTTTGAAGTCCTCTTTCTTGTGCCAGTATGCTCACTACTACAAACTAAACTGCTAGCACAGCGCTAGGATGCACGCTTGTTGCAAGAGGATACCGCAGCGTGTAACTCGACTCCAAATCTCTCAGCTTCTTCGAGTCTCACGCCAGAAAGGCCTCGTACGGCTTGGGGTCCCAGTCCGGGAAAAAATTGGACACCGTCTCCGACACCTCCTCTTCCGTGCCCACCAAGCCCCGCCCGTCGGCCACCAGAGTGGTGAGGAAGGCCACGAAGTCCGTGT
>JAADYK010001089.1:0-11421 GCA_023338225.1 Halophytophthora batemanensis | reverse complement strand
CAAGCGCTCGTGGGAGTATTTTGCTTTGTTTTCCAAACCAATATCGGTACCGAATGTCAGTGGCGGCGGCAGCCGCGTCCGCAAGGAACAGGTCGACACACCCCGGTGAGCTAAATCGTAGCGGCGGTGTTCTCGGCGGTGGCACTGTCCGTTCTCTCAATCTCACGAGCGATACGATGTCGTTACCCGTACTTACAAGCTTCGAAGTGCCTGCAGACAAGCCACTCGCAGTCGTGGTGCTGACTACCTCATGCTTGTAGCACGGCGTACGGAACTGGGCGTTCCAGCCGCTCACGGTCACGTACTTGCCACCGGCGTTGCAAGCCGTACCGGCTCCCAGTGGGTCTTTGTTCGTAGCACCGTCGCCACGGTGGGCGTTGGAGCACCCGTGCTGACAGTCGAGGTTGCCCATCGCCGGGTCCTAGACCGTCGTGGGTCCTCAGAGAGCGCTGCCGCAACGGGTAGCAGCCAAGAGTTCGACACAACAACACTATTAGTACTACCGATGCAGTCATTACGGTCTCGGTCGAGTGTTCACAGGTATGTGTCCGAACATGGGATGGAAACAGTATTCCAGTCATCTCACAGATCGATAACCACAAAATGCACGTGCAATTTCGTTGGTTATTCTGGAGACGTGGAGAGCTCGGTCGGTCACCCCCAATGGGCTAGCGGACAATTGTCTCCAATGTACCGGAGGCCATGTAATGCCTCTAGCGCCCAGGCTAATCGACTCCGACACAAGTCACACGGAGCTGCGCGTTGAAAAAGCTAACCCTCGTTTACTTACTTGCCGCCAGCATTGCAGGTCACATCATCTTTGCCACGGTGCGCACCAGTGCAAACCCTGTTGGAAGTCACTCACGCGCAGCAACAAGGAGCTCCACCTACTGGAGCACCACGAGACAGCAGGACGTAAACAGATAAATGTATAGACTGTGTTACTCCGTTGGCTCGGGCCTTGTTCTCTCTGCTACTCGGTTTTGTGCACTTCCGGGTGTTTTGGGAACTGGGGCTGCCAGCTACTTCATACATGGTCGAGTTGGGGCCGCTCCGTCGAGTTCTCCAACGAGCTCTCCGGACAGCCACTCGATTCGATTGCATTGTCCTACATGAATTCTCTCGTCCTGGGACGGGGAGATTCTAGTCGGGGATCCAACGGCTGCATCCCAGCATCCCCAACTGCCGCGTTCCAACAAACACTCTGGCTGTCGAGGTGGCCGAAGTTATCATCCTAGCAACACGAACAATAGTCCAATTAGCATCGGTGAATCCTTTCGATACGGGTCTCGAAGCAGCACACGTACGGAGAACAGGCAGCAGTGCGAGCGGCCCTGGAAGAGACACTCGCAGAAGGGGGCAGCTTCAGCCTACGCCGTGACGGTGGCAACAAGGAGCGCAGCGACGGCGAGAATGCGGGCCACTGTCGTCGCGGTCATCGCTACAGCGTTTTGATTAATAAATTCCATTACACTTATTTGAGTTCTAATTGTGCCTGCATCCTCTTTAAGTCTTCGCTACAGCGTTTTGAGCAACCACATGTATCTGCATTTCACGCCTTTAAATTGCATACTGGTAAATAACGTGTACACACATGTTTCAAACGCAGCTCGCGAAACTTATTTTAATTGCAGAACGGATGCGAGAAAGTACAAAGTAACTGTTTGCTAACCAATTTCGCCAAAACTTCGGAATAAAAGACGAACACTTCATTTGCGGGAGAGCAAGGCGAATGGAATTCGAGCTATAAAGGCGTGGTCCATCTGGGAGTCCATTTTCATTTATCCTTCAACCATAGCGCCAAAGACAGGTCTGCATAAGGCCCTTGCTGTGTGCGGTGGTAGTGTATTGTATGTACTATTGTGCCTTGCACGAATTTTGGCGTATCGGAGTCTGAAAAGCCCGATATCATATCTATCACACCCCGCTTTATAATTTAAAACGAGCTCAGTAAATCAGGGTTCACCCTTATTAAGCGGAGCACACTCGGATTTAAATATAAATCGGAGCCCAGCAAACTCTAGTTATCTCCGATTACCCCGAAATGCGCTTTTGGAAACGCAAAACGGGGCAAACCGATTTAAAATAAAACGGGCCTAGCTGCGCATTGCGGTGCTCTTACACGGTACGCAAGCAATGCGGAGGACAAGGCCATTATATGAGCTCAAGGCAACAGTTTCACAGCCCACACGTTGTGCCGTGCGCGCTCATGTAGGCCATGCGTCGGTGAGGCACCTGCTCCGGCTGCATGTGTCTCGCCAGGGCTAATGCGGGGAAGCCCGCTCTATTTAGGAGGGATATCCTGGGTGCCATTCCTCGACCTATACTTGATTTATGTATGGGCAACTCCGATTTATAAAAGCACCACTGTTAGATAAACCCCGATTTATAATAAAACGAGGATCTAAGTAGGCGTAAAAAAGCTCGGCAAAATAGTTGCAAGGCACAATACCATCTAGGTGCCCCAGTTTGTTGTTTATTCTATCAACCGAGGCTGACTCTGTAGTTAATTTGCAGAAACACAAGCCGCACAGATACTTCTACTCCTTAAGTAGGGTGTTTAGGTGCTTGATAGTCATGCCAAAGTCCCGCTCGGCGTCTGCATCCTGTGCTTTGTACCCACTCATTCTCTTAGCGGGGAAGCAAAATGCCTGGGCAGGCTTCTTAGGCTGACGTTGAAGGTTGTCGAAGCACGTTTGGTACATGACCTTTTCGGAGAGTTCTGGAAGCGAGACACCGTCCACGAACATGTCGAGATTAAACTGCTTGAATAGTTCGCGCTGGGCTTTGATTGCTTTGATAAATGGTACGACATCGAGGTTATTGTACCATACGAGTAGATCTAGAATTGATTTCATCCCATAGTGTCCCCAAACGAATTTCACCCGCTCATAGTCAGTATCGCTAATCGATGTCCCTCGAAGCTTGCTATCGAAAGCTGACTTGGGTGGGATTCCAGTCTCAGAGAGCACGGAGAACGCTTTGATATATTCATACGGGAAAATACCCTTTCCGAGACCGCATGTACATCGAATTTTGTCGGAACACTTACAGCCCCCGAGGTATGTAGTCAGATATGTGTCATAGCTTGTGCCAGCAGGGACATAGTTGGTTATATCTAGCATTTTCATATTGGAAGTCGCTATACACATGTAGCTGGGGTTCTTGATAACAAATTTGATGTTAGATGTACCAATGACTGCAAATAGGTCATTCTTGATGAGGTTGATATCGTAGCGACCAGAATTAAACCCGAGGATGGGTATTTGGTTCACCTGCTGTTTGATTTTGGCGTAGTCACATGCCTTCTTGAAAGCGAGCTTGGTGTGAAAATCATAGAAGCTAGCATACTCTCCACACGCGAGCCATTTATCTACGTCGCTCGTAGTGCAGGGCTTTTCCAACAAAACGCCAGGGAGCTCCATCCCAAGCGACCCCTTCGCATCGATAATCTTACGTAGAAGAGGCTCGTACTTCACCACGTTATACCGCTGAATCTTAGAGCATACGGAGTGGATATAGTCAGACATATCCTTTAGTAGCACGTGTGGATCGTCGTTTACAAAGCAGCGTACCTCCTGGGTTAAGCTATCTGCCACTGATACTGAAGCCGGAATGTGTTCATTGGTGTACAACGTGCTCATTCGTGTACAACGTACACTCTCCGTACTGAACAGCAGTCGGTTTTAGAATAGCCTCAAAGTCATATACTATAAAATGATCGAGGTAGTGGTCGCGGTCTTTGATCGAATAGTTTGTTAGTAACGAGAGAATAGCGTTTTCGTTGGGTTTGCTGGGAAGCTCTCGATGTTTACGCGCTCGCACTGGCTCTTAGCATGGTCTCTAAGCTTTATCGCGCTAGTGAACACCATCTCGCATTTAGCACACTGGTACTTGGCTTGGAGCATATCAATACTCTTGATATGTAAAGCATGGTTTTCGTGTGACAGAATATCGATACTTTCGTAGTCCTTGTCGGAGCGACGAATGCAGTCGACCTTGCCGGCAGCAATATCCGTAGTATATACGTTGATGGCGAGCTTAAAGCACTCCTCCAGCTCATCGAACTGTAGAATATCAATAGGCTTGAAGTCACGGAACAGGCTGAGGGTGCAGCTAATCCCCTTGAAAGAGCAATAGCGCTTGAATGCCTCCTTAACCACACACACACCCCGCTCCCCGACTGATGTACGGTACCACTTAAGAGAATGGTATGAAGCACAGTTTTTATGCTTATGTAGAATGATACCACATAAGATAATTTTATCTTGTTATTTGCATTGGTAGCATCACAATACAAATGTGAAGTGTTTATTTCTACAATGAAAGGGCAGTTGCACGCGACTTAGGGATATCTATGCATCACATATTTGGCTTTTCGGTACCAGGAAAAGGCAACCGTCATGGCACTCAAAACCCACGTTCCTCCTGCCAGCCAATTTGAAACTAACAGAGAGTTCAGCAAGCGCGCTAAATGGTGGAACCCAAAGGCAAGGAGTCTAAGCGCATTCTGACAGATCGCCAGGAGCGTGAACTACGGGGTACGCCGCGCCGCGAGAGGCGTCTTGCCCGCGAACAAAAGCGCAACAATTCAAGGGGAAGGGACACTACAACGCTGCAGTCACAAGTTGCGCGGCAGTATGCTGTCCAAGTCGTTGGAGAAGTAATGCCTTCCTCTGTAAACTTGCAAACCGCACCCACGACAGCACCTATAGCAGCACCCACGTCAGCACCTGCAGCAGCACCTACACCAGCACTCGCGCCCAATCAAACCTCTGCGCAGCAGGTCACTAGCATGACCAGTGACGCACTGAGCAACATGGTGACAATAGTCGCTGGCACCCCTGCCAGTCAGCCAGCAGTCCATCAACAAGGTGGAGTGACACCAAGTCCGGGCCCTTGTCGAGCAAGTCCTGCCAAACGCAATCGAAAGCAAAAACGAATGCGTGGACGGAGTGACGACGAAGAGTCGATCGGGAAAGATGAAGTAGAGAGCTTCACGCTGTCTGGGGATTTTGATGACGCCGAAGAGGACAGCGCAGAGGAATTCTCACTACCGGGGAATGATAACGCAGCAGCCAAGAACGATAATGACGGCAATAGGGTCTTGACAAACTACGAGGACCCAAACACGATGGATCGTGGTGCGGACGAGACCACTGCACTGGACTCGGAAGAAGAAGACGAGGATGAGGAGGAGTAGAGCGAAGCCGAAGCGGACTGGGAGCTGGGGCCTCTGAGTGACGAGAAGGAGGAAGAAGAACCAGTGGATTTGTCTCCCTCCCTTTTCCAGTCCGCGGCCAACGACAAACGCATGCTCAAGGAAATGCAGGTGTCAGGCTGGGAGCATGCAGAGAATAAGTTTCACGCGGATCCACAGCATGAGCAATTGTACGAAGGACCTGAGGGACCGTCGGAGAGCATATTGCGTGTGGCAGAAGATCCGTTGGGTTTGCTACTCTACTTCATGTCGCCTACTTTGTGGCGGCAGATTGCAAACGAGAATATGCAATATTTGCGGCAGTCAATCAGACCAAGAGCCAAACGACTTCAGCGGCAACAGCGCGACAAAGGCAAAGGCGTGGAGCCAATCGCAGATATTCGTCCGCGACTGCAGTGTGCGACCAATTGAACCATGGAAGCTTCTCCGCGTCATCAGCCTACTAATTTCGCGGATGCTGTGCCTTCACCGCAAGGGTATTGGAGCACATTGGAGCTTGGGATAGCGTGGCACCGTTCCTTCGGGAACATTTGGAGAATTTATGTCTCGAAATCGGTTCGACACGATCATGCAGTCGCTGCACTTCGCAAACAATAAGTCAGCGTCTGCACAAACCGATCGCGCGTGGAAAATTTGTAGTGTAGTGGCGACGTTGCAGCGGACCTTTGCGCGAGGGTACCGCACGCCAGCAATTATTTCATTTGATGAGATGGTTCTCCCGTCCCGCTCACGGCGTAACCCGACGCGCCAGTACTTACCAGACAAACCGCATCGATGGGGTATGAAGCTATTTGCTGCTTGCGACGCCAAGACATCCTACTGCATGAGGTATGGGCCTGTGAGGTGACTGTGATATTGCTCTCTGCGTTATTGGGCAGGCACGTGTTTCATATTGTTATATGAAACGTACCAATTTTACTAACATATCTTGTGTTTGACCCCTGACATAACATTCAACATAGGATCGAAGTCTACGTCGGGAACAAGCAGCACCTGGCAGTTCCAGCCCCAACAGACAACTTATCGGGTCCAGCGGCTGTCATTCGCAATATGAATGTTCTATTGCCACCATCACAAACCTCACCATGGCGTGTGGTCGTCATATACCGCTTTTATTCGTCCGTACAGCTGGCACTGGAGCTCCTACACCGCAGATTTTACTTCGTTAGCACCATCCAGACCAATCGTGCGGGCCACGCGAGCGGTGTAGTAACCAAAGCGAGGCATCTTGGAAATGGCGACATGGAGCCACCAAGAGGTTCAATGAAGTTGGCTGAGAACAAGATGTTCCCATCCATGACAGCGTGCATGTGGATGGATGGCAGGCTGGTCCATCTTCTTGCTACCGGGGCAAGCCGTGCGGTGTCTTCAGTTCGTAAGTTCCCTGTTATAGTGCAAATTACGAGGAAGGAGACTCATGTGCTAATGCTTCGTATTGCCTTTGGTCTATAAACAGACAAGTTGGCGGTGATCGGCGCCAATACCCTGCACCAGAGCTGGTCCGTGACTACCACTGCTGGATGGGTGGTGTCAACGTGCACGACCAGCTCCGGATGCAGCGATACTCGGTGCAGCTGGCGCACCCCCAGCAGAAATATTATCGAACTCTCTTTCTCGGACTGATGGATCTCGTTCTCGTGAACGCATTTATCGTGGCTCGTTGCCACAACCGTGCCACTACAGGCCTACCACTCAAGCAACATAAGTTCCTGGAAGAGCTCCAAGAGCAGCTTCTTGCCATAGACATTGACGCTTTTCAGAAGCGCGAGGTATGCCGTTGTATTACTTGCATAGAACTAAGCTGTCAGTGTCTAACGTTATCGTTATTTCGTTTTGACCAGAGTAACGCTGCTGCAGAGATAAAATGCTGCATTTGTGACGCCCACATTGGTAACAACGCAGGACGAAGTCTCCGCTGGCGCACAGCACCAGATGGCAACCAATCCAGATCGTGTGAAGACCACTCAAAACTGGAAAATTGTGCAGCGATCGTGTCACGTGTGTGCTGCACTTTAAGTGCGTCCACGCAAGTTCACGAAGTACTTCTGTCCAGGATGCTCCGATGCAGATGTCAGGTGAGCTCTCTATAATTCTTTGTGCTGCCGTGTGCTTCTGCGGTTGATCTAACTACGACACAGGACGTATCTATGCAATGTGGCCCGAGCAGAAAAGACCAAAACCTGCTATCAGCTGTGGTACGAAGATTGGGGAGCAGGCCATGCACTTCCTGAAGACGTCGAAGTACACCGCAAGTTCCGAGCGCGTGGACCAAAATCCGCAGGCACATCGAAGAAGACAAAGACCGGGGTCGATGACGCGGCGTCGTGATAGAGTTGATCTGTTTTTGCAGTCTGTCGTCCTACACTTTCGTATCTTTGTAATCAGCTACGCAGTCACCCATTGCATCCACGCTTCTTCCGCTCCTTTCATTAGTTCATACATTCATCCATTCCAGTATGATATATCAAGGTGCAGACATCTGTCCAGAGATTGATCTACAGCGGCCTGTCTTTATAGAAAGGGCGTTCTATTAAGTTGGATGGTACTTCTATTCTGACTATTGGGAACGCCCATGCGTCCAACATATCATCTATAATGTTGGATTTGCCTATCAATTTCACTTGGAATCTTACGGAGGCTGTCTATTTTCACGAACACAGAAAGACACAGCATACAAAATCCCAGATATTCTTATGCAGTACCATTCCACATAAGGGCAAGAAAAAAAAGTCGGGGATCGGGGGGGGGTCACAAGAGACTGAATCCGTTTGGGTAGCTTCTTTGGCTCTTACTGTGTGTGGTAAGCTATGCAGTGGAACATGCACTTGCTGTTGGTCTTAGGGAAGCTTATAACGTGCTTGTTGTCGCGAATTACCTTGGGAATGACAGCTTCGCTAGAGCCCAAGGCGTGGTTTCGGTGGTATGTGTAAACATTGAAGGCCGAAATTGCCTTTAGCTTATATCCGGAGCTCGGATATGTAAGCTTATCCGCAAGCTCCATAGTTCTAATCGCTGAAATCACCTTGGTTTGAATATCCCTCTTGCTGTTGATAGCAATCGGGGTGGTAAACACGTTAGTGTTCGTAATGTTAGGATAGAAATAGCGAGTATCACCATCGTCACTAATGCTGAACAGGTCATACCCCAAAGCAATATTGACCTTGAATACATTATTTTGACTGCTGAGAACGTTCTCGAGCTTGTCATCGAACTCAGAAGGCTGAATGCCGTCATACAGGTGCGACTACATGTGCTTTCCACTATAGAAACGGTACTTAGGGTCCTTCTTATAGTTAGCGGAGAAGTGCTTCACGAGTTCACTGTCCGAGACGTTGTACTGCTTAGCGATTAGTCGCTGGATGCTTGGTTTGGTTACGTTCCCCACATAGACCACCTTTCTAGTCTTACCACAAACCTTGACTCGGTAACTACTCCCCCACCTATCAACCGGAATTCCGGGTCTCTTCAGTCCCTCAAGTTCGTACCTGAACATCGCTATATTATCGTTGGTGAAACTTTTTGCAGGTCGACTGACTTTATTTGGTCTCGGTGGCTGCCGTCGTATTCCTTTTGCTTGGCGAGTCGAATATCACGCTTTTTTTAGGTAATAGCGTCTCTGAGCCTCTAGTATTCTCTCCTTATACTGCTGGTAGTTTTCTGGTGAATAAGCCATACTTGTAAGTGCGTGTTTATATGCTAGATGAGTTTTTCTCTCAGACATAGACATATCTATACAGGGCACACTCAGCGTTTTGCTGCTGTTGTTGTTGTTATTGTTTGCTTTGATACAAGTCTCACTATTGTACTCATACAAAGGAAGACGCCAAGTCCGAATTTCACATCGGATTATTTCCTGATTGGACTCAATGAACTACCACAATCTATACTGGTTATATGATATGTTCGAAGGAACAGTCAAGCACGTGGTCCATTGTCGTTATGTTCATTATAAATAAACGAATTCGTCAGTGATACGGTCGATGACTATTATCATAATGAAAAGCAATACCTTTGATTGGTCAAAAGTCACTGGAGGGGTAGGGCGATATCAATAAGGACCATTCTTATAGGAGAGGTCGGTCGTTTCACTAAAACGATTTTACATTTTCTGAGAAAGATCGGATCGCCCTACTCGGGAGTTACACGCCCCTTTGTCGCAGCTACGTACAAAGCGGTTGTGAAACGGACTCTGTGCCAGAGCACCTCGTCCAGAGCTCATTCCCCAATTCTCCGGCCTCGCCAAGAAGTCCCCGCTCACGCCAAGCTCTCCGCCTCCATCGAGATGCCCACCCTGGAAGAGTCTATCGCTGGAGACAAACAAGAGCTTCACGCTTTGCTTGTGCGAGCAGGGAAAGTGCGGGAGGTTCGCGAAGCCATCGTCAACACTCACAACAAGGCGCTACAAGCCATCGAAGACGAGTCCAAGAGGGATGAGAACGAAGCGAGACAACAGGCGAACCGCGCTGCACTGCACGGGCTGAGCCTCAAGAACGATTTGAAGGGTCTTCAGAGGAAGATCAAGAAAGTGGACGACGAAGAGAAGATCGCGCTACTGCCGGTGGCAAGGGTGAACGTTGAGCGAGAAGTGAGCAAGGTCAACAATCGACAGGTGTGGACCGAGAAAGAACGCATGACTGATGAAGCGATTGTGGAGGTGATGACGAGGGTCGCGGAGATATAAAAAAACGCGTTGATGCTGGTTGCGAGGTCTTGGTCTGCCAGAAGCGCTACGAAGAAGTGTGCAGGACTACGGATCCTACGGAGACTAAGGTCGTGCCTGCCTCAGAGGCGGAGATGAAGCAGTAGGCGGAGAAGTACTGCAGGGCTAACAAATGAATTGATACCACTTTGGTCTGCCCACTTTTGAAGTTGTCGTTTTAGAATGTGATCCAAAGTAATGAATCTACTTGACCATGTGCCGCATTCAGCTAGCGTCCGTAGTTTCAATTCATTAGAAACCGCCGCGTCCGTAGTTTCAATTTATTTAAAACGTGTCACGCCAACCCAGACGTTTTGGCGGGACTGCTGTCCTATATTTTTGATAACAATCGTGTATCATAGTACCAATGAGTCTTTATATCGCTATGGATCCATTCTGCGACGGCTCCTGGTGCGTTTCGGGGTCCCTCCGTCTGTAAGCACGATGAACGGCTGTCTCGTTTTATTCTCCAGTTTTTGATTAGGGGTGGATTAGGGGTGGTTTAGGCGTATTTTATAGCGAAGAAAAAAAACGTCCCTGTAATGTGCCAGTATATACTAGTGTCGTGGTTCCAGTGGGAAGAGCACTATACAACGAAGACATGCTCGTGCTGCGGGGGAACCAACCGCAGCATCATCAGCGAAAACATCTCCTCGTGCTCTCACTGCAGACTGACGCTCCACCGCGACGTGACGTGAACGTCGCGCGCAACAGCTACGTGAAGAATGAAGGCCTGCTAACTCGGGCTCCCGGAGTTCGGGTGCTCGGAGTCGTTTACCCAGCGGTTGCTCGTCGCGAGGAATTGCCTTACTTCGTAAGCACAGCCAATCTTCGTGAGCACAGCCAATCTCTGGCAGGCTGAGTTGCTCGCGACAACCTGGTGGTGACTTCGCCCACTGCGCAGCTAGGTGAGTCCTCATTGTCTCGGTTCAAAGGTTGACGGACGCGGCGCAAAACTTGCACGTCACGGGCTGTTTGCCATCGCTGCCCCCTTGGGCCTCAGTGAGCAAGGACCACACAGGACCCTTGCATAGCGAGAGATCATTTCGGGACTCGGCTCCTCGAGTCACAAGCTGCTCCAGATCGCGATGTTCCTCGAGAGCACGTCAATCTGCCTTGGCGGGCGGGACCTCGGGTGGACTGTCGAGGGCCCGCACGCCCGCGACGAAGAACTCGCCCATGGCCTGGCAGGATTTGCCGGGTTTCCAATAAGGAATCTCGAGAAGTGCAAGATTCCACCCTGAGCGCACCTTCATCAACTTCATTAGCAATTCGCTTTGGCCTCCCTGCGGCTCTGGAGCGAGACTTTTTTTGTGCACTGCTTGCACGGATGCGTGTGCCTGAGCACTAGTGCTGCCACCGTTCGATGGCCGAACGTTCGCGAACTTGCCCTATTCTATACTTGCCGCCAGTTTGCTATACTTGCCCCCAATGTGCCCCCAACTTGCCCCTCCGTTTCATTTGAGTTTTCTAACGGTATACAATATCCAAGTAAATCAGT
>JAADYK010001088.1:0-11426 GCA_023338225.1 Halophytophthora batemanensis | reverse complement strand
TCGATCCTGTGTGGAAGGTGCTGTACGCGTCAAGCTTGTCCATTAGCGTAACCAGGATAGAACTCACGCACTTGGGTTCAGTGAAGGCCATGGAGTTCACATGCTCCATGGTAGTCCCTCCACTCGAGAGGAAGCGCTAGAAAGTCTTCATGGCGGTCGATCGTACACGCTTGGCGTTGGCTAGTGTAAGGTCTTTCAGGCTTATCGTTACTTATGGGAGAGAGGATCGATATCCAAATGATATGTGGCTAAGAGAGCTATTCATGACGCCGATATTTATCTCTGAAGTTTGTCTTCGACCCGATGCGTCGGAGTTGCAGCATTTCCGATGTCAGTCCAGGCTGAGGCTTCATTCGGCAAAACCACACATTTAGCTGTTTCTGATTGGTTGAAATAATATCATGAATATGATTGGTCAAAATTCAATTGCAATGGCAATACAACATTTCAGAGAAGTGATGTTTCATCGTCGCCTCGAATGTTGCGCGAAGGTGGCGTGGGCGAGTGGGTGGTTTTGCGAGTGAATTTCCACGCCGCAGAAGGAAAAGGGCGAAGAAGGTCAAGGCAGCAGCAGCACACCGGCGACCATGAGCCGCGCACGGGTCTACTGCGACGTGAACGAGACGCGCCCGCGCGAATACTGGGATTACGAGACGCTCAACGTGGCCTGGGGGTGCGTTCCCTGTGTGTATGGGGCTGTGGGGGCTGTGGGGGTGTCTTTGAGCCTCAGACTCTTCGCCTCCTTGGATTCTTTCCATCGGTCGGATCTTCCCTATTGAGGCTCGGGGGACTCATGAGGGGGAGGTCTTGCGGGGTGTGCGGGGAAGAGGGAGGCCTCCAAGCGCCTGCAGGCCTCAAGGGGGCGTGGGTGTGGCCTCGGCGCTTGTTGGACCCCGGACTGGTGTCGACCAAGTCGCTAACATGGGTCGATCATGTGTTTCCTTTCCCTTTTGGCTTTGTGTGGTGCTTGACGACGCGGTGAGAACAGTGACCAGGACAACTACGAGGTCATTCGCAAGATCGGTCGCGGCAAGTACAGCGAGGTGTTCGAGGGCTACAACGTAGCCAGCAACTCGCGATGCGTCATCAAGATTTTGAAGCCCGTCAAGAAGAAAAAAATCAAACGGTACGAAACAGGCTGCCCCACTTCCTGCTGTAGAATCTGAGATCTGGTGTATTCGCTTGCTGGAGAGAGAGAGCTGCATCTCACTGTGTCCGCTGTTGTGCTGTGTGCATCCATCGCTGCTTGCTCATGCCCACCTTTGTGTGGTTAAACTCTCAAAGCGAGATCAAGATCCTGCAGAACCTGTCGGGCGGCGTGAACATCGTGCAACTGCTGGACGTAGTGCGCGATCCGCAGTCCAAGACGCCGAGTTTGGTGACGGAGTATGTGAACAACACGGACTTCAAGACGCTGTACCCGACGCTGAGCGACTTTGACATCCGCTACTACGTGTTCGAGCTGCTCAAGGCGCTGGATTTTTGCCACTCGAACGGCATCATGCACCGCGACGTAAAGCCGCACAACGTGATGATCGACCACGAAAAGCGTCAGCTGCGTCTCATTGACTGGGGCCTCGCCGAGTTTTACCACCCGGGACGCGAGTACAACGTACGCGTGGCAAGCCGCTATTTCAAGGGCCCGGAGCTTCTGGTGGACATGCAGGAGTACGATTACTCACTGGACATGTGGAGCTTGGGGTGCATGTTCGCGGCCATGATCTTCCGCAAGGAGCCCTTCTTCCACGGCCACGACAACTGCGACCAGCTGGTGAAGATCGCCAAGGTGAAAGGCACGGACGAACTCTTTGACTACCTGACCACGTACGACCTGGAGTTGGACCCGCAGTACGACGGTATCCTCGGCACGCACACGAAGAAACCCTGGGAGAAGTTTATCACACAGGAGAACAAGCACTTGGTGTCTCCTGAGGCCATCGACTTCTTGGACGGCCTGCTGCGCTACGACCATCAGGAACGATTAACAGCGAAGGAGGCCATGCAACACGCCTACTTCCAGCCCGTGCGCGACGCGGCCGAGCAGAAGCTGCGCGGGGGTGTGCATCACACGGAGGAGATCACCAGTGTGTCCGACTCGAGCTCGTAGAGTGCGCGGCACGAGTCGGTCCGTGATTGTCTTGTCTTCTTCCCCACGTAGCTCAAAGCTCAAGGCAATGAGAGACCAAGGAGGCAAAACAACAAGATCCGGCGAGACGGTGGCGGCTTGAGCTGCTGCGGACATAACTCGACGCGGCACGGGTGAAAGAGCGAGCGGGCCCCACGATAAGACGAAAGCACAAGAAACAATAAACAGCATGCTGCCAATCTCGAGTCGCCCGGCCGACTAGCGCGTGTGGACGGAGCGAGTCGCGAGGTAGGAAGGCGTGCGGCGGCTTTCTTGGATTTTGACGGCATGGTAAGGAGGCAGCGTGAGCGTGTGTACGACGGTGTATGGTGTATGCAATCTCTTTTTTCTTTTACTTGACTGCTCGGTTCCCGCAGGCGCCGGTTCGCTGGATCGTAATGCTGGATGGGGTGTTTTTACTCTTTGGAATCGAGGTCGCGACGGATGGCGTCGCGGTCTCTGGAGAAGAAGCGGTAGGCAAAGGTGTTGGGATTTGATGGCCGCTCGCGGACGATGCCGCGCACCAGCGCACGCATGAGTTTGGCGACGTCCGGGTGGTCGCGCAGATACTGCTCATTGTCCATTCGGATGGTCACCTGGCCAGCAAATAGCAGCACACAAGCATCGTAAAGAGCGGATGTCGTGTGGGCATGGAGCGTGAGATACGCACGAATCTCTTCCGCCAAGGCGCGGTGGAGCGTCCCGCAGACAGAAGAGCGGATGAACACGCACCTTGGCCTCGTTAAGCGCTGAAAGCTGCTGCGGAGTCAAGATCTCCATCTTCTCCACGGGCGGCGGCATCTCCTCCGGATCTTCGCCGCCAGCTTCAGGTGCATCCGCCATGCTCGTCTCCAGGTTGCGATCTCTGCGTCGCTTCAAGATTGGCAATGCAATCCGGTCTCCGGAGATCAGGACAGCAGTCATTCACACTTCAGTGTATTCGCCATGTTGGGGAAGATCCCGTCCTCAGTATTCGTCTGTGCTGTGAAGCGAGCACCAGTACACTGGGGTTGAGCGACTCCCATTGGACAAATTTGATAGGTATCACCTTTTCCACGTGGCACATATTGGCAGCCGCGATCCTTTCTCATCGCATTTTGTCAACCCCCAACGAGCGGCCACAAAGCCAGGACTTATCCCTGCTCCAAGCCTGCAAACTCTGCCTGTCAAGCGCCCTGTTTGCGGAGTTTTCTCTAAGCACGGACACTGTGTAGCTAGCCTCTGCGTTGATTATCGCAGCGGCGCAAAGTCGAGACCCCCGAGCTCCCCAACCGCATGAGCGTTGGTGGTGGATAGCAGCAGGCACGCGTCAATCCGAGACCTCGCGCCGAGCGGAGGAAGGAAGAGCGCCATTGCCAAGAGGATGTGGCGTGCGTGCCGTGTCGCTGCGCTGCGCCAGCTCAGCAGCCAGGGTAGCCGTCTGCCCGTGGCGGGCGTGCAGTCGCTGGCGCTGCAGTCTCTGCGTGCGACGCCCACGGCGCTGCCGAGCTTCGCGAGCGCTGGTTTCACCAACATCGCCGGCGTGAGTCATGAGATGCTCATGACACTGCCGGCGCGTGACCTGCAGGAGCAGCTGGGTGGCGCTGAGATAGGGCGCGTGGCCAAGGCGCTGGTGGGCGAGCTGGACGCGGCCCTGAAGCGCGAGGACGTGACCAGCGACGAGATCATCGACCTGTTCACGGCGGCACAGAAGACGCGTGCCGTCAAGGTGATGCTCAAGGCCTACGAGTTCCTGGACGCCAAGTACCCGGACCACATTAACTTTGCGGTGTACGGCGAGATCTTCCGCTTGCTCCTGCGCCACGGCGACTTTGACCGCATGGTGAGCGTGTACGAGAAGGCCAAGCCACGTTACCAGGTGGTGCCCGAGATCATTTTCCGCTTCGGCGTCGTGGGTTATCTGCAGAAGCACGACCTGGCTAATGCCATAGCCATCTGGGAGGAGATGAAGGCAGCTGGCCACGAGACCACCAACGAGATTGTGTCGCGCCTCATGATGGCTTACGCGCACGAAGGTCACACGGACAAGGTGGAGGAACTGTACGCGACGGTGGACCCGCAAATCGGTCAGTGGCACGAGACGTCCATTGACCGCGTGGTGGTGAGCATGGGTATTATCGGGCAGCCGGAGAAGTCCTTTGAGTTCTACAGCAACTCGAGCATGAAACTGAGCGGCGGCACGCTCATTGCGTTGCTGAGCGTGTGCTACAACAACGGCTGCAAGCAGCAGGCATCCGACATCCTGGCCAACCGCACCAAGTTCGACTTGCATCTGAACGCACGTGCGTACAACCGCATCATGATCACGCTCGAGTTCCTGGACCGCCACGACGAAATCCTGGACGTGCTGGAGGAGATGCGTGCCAACAACGTGCGTTTTGACACCAAAACGCGCGAGATCATGGAGCGCAACGCGGAGCTCCTCAAGGACACCAACTACATCACCTCAGTCCAGAAGATTCACGACAGCAAGGTGGCTGGCTACACCACCAGTCCGCGCATCCGCGAGTTGCTCAAGAAGGGGGAGATCTCGGAGGCTGCTGCCTTTGTGGACGGCCTCTTGAAGCCTCTTAACGAGGAAGACGTGGAAGAAGGCATGCAACTGCCTGAAGGCGCTATGATTGTGTCTCCGTCAGTGTCCATGGATGCTGTCAAGACCTACATTTCGGCTGGTGAGAACGCCAAGGTGGACGCTCTGCTCAAGGGCTTTAGCGTGGTGCGTGGCAACTACGGTCATGCCTTGGGCCACATCATGAGCCACTACGGCAAGATCAAGACCCAAAACGCCCAGTCCATGAGCTACCGCGCCAACAAGGCCATGCTCTTCCAGGGGCGCCAGATCTTCCATGTGGATGAAGCGCTGTTTCTCTTCCGCAAGTATCGCGACGTGGAATCCACGTGGACACTTTTCCAGCAGGTGTTGGACGAATTTTCCAACGACAAGCAGGAAGCGGAAGCCCGTGTCCACCGGCAGGAGGACGAGGAAACGGAGGAGGACCATCCGCTGCGTCGTCCGGGCAAGCGCTATTCGCAGTTCAACATTGGCAAGGTGATCAACAAGGTGCTGCAGACGCTGGTGGAGAACGGTGAGCTGGATCGTGCGCTGCGTGCCATGGAGATGCTGGATGCGCCGGGACTACAGCCCACGGTCTTCAACTATGTGGTGATTCTGAGTTCCATGCGTGACCACTCATCCGAGTTCCAGATGCACAACCGTCGGAATGGCAAGACCAATGAGAACTTTGAGTACAACGCCACGTCGTACCAGATGGTCTTGGAAGACTTGCGTCGCCGCGGCATGAAGGTGACCAAGGCCGTGGTGGGCAATCTGGCCCCAGGCTACACGAACGGCGACAAGCAACAGCGTCTGCAGCTGCTGGAAGCCTACGACGAGGTGAAGGACAACGCGGAAGACGACTACGTGCTTCCCACGCGCTGCTACGGGGTGTTGTTGGAAGCCATGGCCAAGGAAGGCGACGTGGAAGACGTCAAGAAGCTCTACGAGGAGGCCGTGTCGTCACTGGCGAGCCAAAAGAACAGCCGCGTGCCGAACGAATGGGTCAAGACGCTCATCGCCAAGTTTGGAGACGAAGGATTGGTGGTGGACGCGCAGAAGATGCTGCTCCTAATGCCTGAGATGTGCGGTGGGTTCTCGTACGCGGCCTTCACGAGCGTGCTGCATGCCGCCATGGCTGCCGGTGAGGTGGAAGTGATCTCGTCCACACTGCAGGTGTTCGAGGAGCGGTCGTTCCGCCTCAACATCCGTGACGCCTACAACCTGGTGCACCTTGCGCGGGACAAGCAGATGGGCCGGGAGTCTCTGGAGGTGCTGCGGCTCTTTGAGGCGGCCAACTTCACGGAAGCGCCACCGGCCACGGACGGCCAGGGCAACCTGGAGGCTCGCTTCACGCGTCGCAACAACAACGACGCGCATGCGCTCAAGAAGATCAAGACCATGTACAACGTGGCGCTCATGACGGTGGAGCGGGAGGGCAACTGGAAGCAGGCGATGCTGCTGCGCGAGCGCATGGTCGAACTCATGGGCGAGGCGGCTGTGGACGAGCGCTCAGCCCACGGCAGCAAGAAGACGCGCAGCCACAAGAGCAAGCAATAGAGAGGGCCTCCAAGCCTCCGAACCTCCAGCTGGGTTTGTGTCGCCGGCGTGACGAGTCGGTAGCAGATAGAGACGCCAGGCGCAGAAGCAGGGAGCAAGAAAAAGAAAGTGAGATGGCGTCGAGGAGTAGAGCAGTTGCTGGCGCTGCAGTGCAGCCAGCCTTGAGCGTGCTCTTGGCTGCGCAGCGGCGCGTCGCTGGTTGCGAGTCTGCGCGTCAGAATTGAGCTTGTCAATCGGGAAGGTTGATTGGTGGGATATCTGGGACAAAAGCGCACGGGATTGGTGGGAAACGGAGCAAAGTACTGCATACAACATTAGTTTCACACACTGCCATAAAAGTTTTAGTCCCATCCGTACGACCACTCCACGCCATTGCTCCTTCCTCGCCGCACGTCGAGGCAGGCCGAGCCAGAAAAGCAGACATGTGGAGGCAGTTAGCGCGTCGCCGCGCCGCGCATGCGACGCAGGAGGCTCTCCAGGCGACCAAAGCCCCGTCCTCAGTGTCTGCGCGACCTGCCCACGGGCTGGCGATGGCGTCGGGCGCCCAGGGGCGTCTGCAGCAGCTCCAGCAGTCGTCCCTCTTGGTCACGACGAGCTCGCGCTGCTTCTCCAGCACCCACAACGACGCGTTTGCAGAGGATAACAGTGTCGCGCGCATCAAGGTAAACCGGATCCCGCTGCAGCAGCTAGCTCACCTCCCACAGGACGAACTCCAGAGCGAATTTGGCCTCCAGAAACTGCACAAAGCGCGCCAGGCACTGCCACAGATTTGGCACAACCACATGCGCGACAGCCAAGGCGAGGTGGGCTCAGAGACTGCAGAGCTGTTCTTCGCGGCGGCCACCACCTGTCGCTTGCCCAAGCTGCAGAGATCCATCTTCGAATACCTGGACGCGCACCACCCGCAGCATCTGGATTATGTCACATACGGCGAGATGTTCACGCTTTTGCTGCGCGCCAAGGACACTTCGGAGATGCGCTCCATCTTCGAGCGCACCGTGCGTCGCTACAACCCTCGAAAGGGCCACCCAGCACCCGAGATTATCTACCGCTTCGGCGTGGGCGCCGCCATTGCGCGTCAGGACTGGGGCGAGATCCAGCGCTTGGTGAATGAGATGCGTGCCTTCGAAGTGGAGCCATCCAAGGAAATCGTGACGCGTGTACTGATAGCACAGGCGAAGCGTGGAGACGTGGTGGCCGTGCTTGACACGTATGAGGACCTGGATCTACAGGACGTCTCTAAATGGCACGAGGCTGACGTAAACCGCGTCATCATGAGTCTGGGCATCGTAGGCAAGCCGGACGCCGCCTTTGATTTCTACCGACGCTCAGAGAGTCGTCTCTCGGCCGATACGTTCATGGCACTGCTGCTTGTCTGTCGTGGTAACGACCGTGCACGCCACGCACTGGCCATTCTTACCAACCGCCGGCGCTTTGGTCTCGTCCTGAAGCCCGAACAGTATCCGGTGCTGTTGGAGACGCTGGAGGACCTGGATATCGCTGGTGAACCGGACAACGAGCTAGTGAACGTACTGACTGAGATGCGGGAGCACAACATCGACTTTGATGGCCGCACACTGGCGGTCATGGCTCGAAACCGCGAGCTGCTTGCAGACACCAGGTTCATGCTGCCTGCCGTGGACTCTTTCGACGCGAGAGAGCAGGGCGGAGACCAGTGGAGACAGAAGCGCTCGCGAAAGACCGACGAACCTCTATTGCGTGAGTTGATGAGCTGCAGTGCGTTTGCAGAGGCCGCGGCCGTCATGGATGTCCACGTGCGACCCGTCACGAAGAAGGACGTGGCGGAAGGCGCAGAGATCCCTCCGGGCGCCACCATTACGACCTCTTGGGCGTCTGATCTGGCTGTGGAAGTTTACACGCGGAGCGGCCAAATGTCCAAGGCCGTAGCCCTCTTGCGAGGCTTCTCATGCGTGCGCGGACGGTACGATCACGCTCTATCGCGGCTGGCGGGTCTCTTTGGTGGCCAGGGCGACTTGCGCAACCACCGACTCGCCTACGAGGTCTTTCTAGCCATGCAATTCCAGGAGAAATCCATTTTCCGCGTGCATGACGCGCTCGTACGTTTCAACAAGTTCCAGGACGCGACGGCCACGTTCACGCTCTTACGACAAGTGGCGAACCAAATTGCGGTGGTGCTCGAGTCTCTCGGCAGTCTGGAGCAGTTGGAAGAGCGTCGTCCCAACGAAGACGTGTTGTCCATGCTCAAGCGCCGACGTCTGCTGCACTTTGACCCAGCGCGAACTGTTCGCACGGGACTCCAGATGCTCGTGGAGATGCGTCAATTGGACAAGGTGGTGAGTATACTGGAGCTACTTGCGGTCTACGGCGTCCCTGTGCGCATGTTCGACTACGTAGCCGTGTTGAAGATCATGAACGCACTCCAGAAGAGTGATGCGCCGTACACACCCGTGGACTTTGAGCGCATCTGGGACAAAATGGCGAGTGACGGGTTGAAGCCCAATATGGCCGCCCTGGGCCACTCCGTTGTGGGGCTCTGCGCGTCCTCGGGCAACGACAATGCCAGCATGGAAGCGCGTAAGCGTAGACAGCGCCGTGTGCTCCAAGCCTACAACCGCGTCTCTAAGAACCGCAAGAACAACTTCGTCCTCTCTCCACAGTGCTTTTCGACACTGCTGCAAGCCGCTGCCGACACGGCAGGCATTGATGAGGTGCACGCGGTGTATAGGGACGCCGTTTCGTCGCTCACTGAGCAATCAGTGCCGGAGGAATGGATGGCTATCTTGACGGTGAAGGAGACAGCCGAGGGGGATATCGCTGAGGCGCAGGAAAAGTCGAAAGAGGCCGAGAAGCAGTCGAACTAGACGAATGCAGCCTGAACACGTTTGCTTCAAGGCGTCATCGTAAGTTGGCTCTCATTCCCAACCCAGCTCCATCCATAGACGTAAGTACTGGTAACAAGGAGACAGCATCGATCCGCATGGACACTCCACGTTGAAGATCCAGAACTCCTCGAAGCTTGCAACACTCTGTGACAGCAGCAAGAGAGCCAACTAGCACGATGAATGCGACGAGGAGCAGGGGAGACAGGTGGGAATATGGTACGAGATCTTTTTTCCATGTTAAATAGTGTCGGCACTATCGCCGTTGGTGGCATCCACCTTACTCTGCTTCCCTCTCCTTCTCGTCGGTCTTGTCGGTCTTCATGCGACCACGCGAGTCTCCTCACTGAATCTTTCCATGGACGTAAGTGCCGTAGATGCCGTCGAGTGCATCTCGCCGCAGCTGGGCGGATGACTCGCGTGATGTCGACGCGTCTGCTTACCGCGCGTACCAACGTCACCGACGCTGGCTCTGTTTCCACTTGGCGGCGCGTCGACACTGCCGTGGCGTCTCCTGCTGATGGTGCCATTGCCACCGCTCAAACCCAGACGCGTCATGACCTCGTCAAAGGAACGGCACCACCACGTCTCTGTGCGGTACTTGATGGACCCCACGCAGCCGAACCGACCGTCGTTCACCCGGAACGCGTGCATGTGCACGTGGTCGATGCTGTTAAACGGCGGCGTGTGGAAGGCGAACTTGAAATCCGTCTCGGCATCCTCTTCCTCGTCCTTGGAGTCCGAAGCACTCGACTTGGCAGATTTGCTGGACGTGCGAGGCATCTCGCGAAGCACCAATGCAGCCACGTCACGCATGCGCTGAAGCAGCGCCGCGTCGTCGGGAGTGAGCTGGTTCACGTTGCGAATGTGGCGACGTGGCACCACCAGCAAGTGACTGGCCACCACAGGCGCCAACGGTCGGAAGACCACCACGTCTTCGTCTTCGTACAGGAAGGGCTCTTCACCTTCGCGCAGGATCTCACAGAAGCGGCAGGAAACAAGCGCGCCATCCTGAGAATACGTAACACCTTTACGTGAGGTGGACGACGCCGACGACTTGGAGGACGACACGGAAGACGAGGAAGCCGCTGAGCACAGCGACGGCGGAGAAGACCGCACCGAGTGTGGTGACGCCCCCGACGCCAGCGACTCGCGCTCTCGCCCGCGCACACACCGCCGGGATATACTGGCGCGCTTCATCGACACGGGGGACAGGTCCTCCGTGTCTGACCACGAGTGCACCATTTCAGCAGTGTGGGTACGGGTCTGCTTCATGTCGTCGGGCGCCGCCGTTTCCTCTCCTTCGCGCAGCTCCTCCGCCTGAGCTGCGCGCGTCTTGTCCGTGTGGAAGTGCGGCAGACAGCGCCGAAGCCGCCGCCGCAGCCGAGCGTGGCGCGTGGCCGCCTCTGCTTCCGCCTTGGGCTCGTGCGAGCCGCCAAGCGACATGCGGACCTGCATCCAGATAGCAACACGCGCGGACTCTCTCGTCTCGCCGCGCCAATTACAGAATGAGCCTCCGCCTGCCTCAGCCGTCATCACCGCCGCCATCGCCGAGTCGCCCGCGTTCCTTCCTTTGCTGGTGTCGGCTGTGCTTGACTGACTGGGCAGCCAAGTGTATGGGGTTTTGTATGGCGGACGCCCTGCTCAGGCTAGGAGAGAAAGGAAAAACCTCGGATGGGAATGCAAAAACCTCAAGGAATTGAGACGGGGTGAGTGCATACAAAAAGCAAGATGAACCACCTGCTTGCGCTTGCGTAAGTGGAGTTGCGTGAGCCACTCCCCAACTCAGCTGGGGAGTTGCTCGTTCCGGAGGCTTCTGGGCGGACCGAGTCAATTTGTATGGATGGCTCAGTGACGGTTGCAACATAAGGGGCGTGGTAAGGGGCGAAAAGGGGTGCACAGCTGATTCAGGTGCTGAACCTCTGGTCATCCGGATGTATGTCGTCTATCCGGATGGGTGATTGGGCTTCAAAGACAGCCACAGCGGGTTCTGCTATACCTTATGAACTGCAATAAATGATTTGAGGTAGGACTTCAGAACCAGTTCGCTTTGCGCAATACGGCTCTCAACACTGCATGTCCTGCAAAACCAAATGACTTGTGTCAAGTCGGGTCGACTACCGTTTCGAAAAGGCCGAAATGAGAAGGGCGCAACGGGCAAGAAAGGGAGGGGGAGAACTGGCAGGGCTCCAGAAGGCCCCAAGAACGATCAAGTAATAGTCGTGTCACACCTGCTGCTGCACCAGGCGCCCAAGCTGCCAATGGCTGCGGGGCCGCAGGCCGCAGGCCGCGGACAGCCGCACACCTGCTGCTTTGCAATTGCAGT
>JAADYK010001087.1:0-11428 GCA_023338225.1 Halophytophthora batemanensis | reverse complement strand
CTTCGACGACTCCAGTGCCTTCGTGAAATCTCGGAACGTCGAGTTCATTACTTCTTCGGGCACCTCAAGGTGGTGGTCGGGAAGATAGGTTGCCAGCATTCGTTTCTGTGATATCGGGCGGTACTTTTTGACCAGCTCGGACTTCTGGAGCGCGTAGCAGTCCTCTCGAGAGTTCTCAGCAAGCTTGTTGTAGAGCACGCGGTGTGCTCCAACCTTGTTGAGCAGTGAGTTCTGGGGCTTGGTCGGGTAGATCCGTCTTTTGATGGCATCATTCGGAGTCTCTCCATCCAGCAGGACGACGTCGGCAGTAGACTGGGGCGATCTGTCGAGCGTGGATTTTTTATAACGTCATTGAACTGGAACCACGACTTGTCCTTGATCTGCCTAGAGCGGGCGGAGTATTCTTGGTCTTGCGCGTTCGGGATCCATGTCTACCTTGCCCACTGGCCGAGCGACCGCTTTTACCGCACCGGTCGATCTCCCGTTTGAGAAGAGAACTTAGAAAATGAACGAGGCAGTCGAGCGAGGAGGGCTTGTCACGTCCTTGGGCGTGGAAACCAGGAGTAGATCGATCTCGGCGTTGGTGGCAGTGGAGCGTGAATATAAATAAAGTAATGGCATCTCGTGGGAATTCAGTGGGAAGTTGCTAAGCAAGTTGCTCTGGCGTCGCCTACCCCTGTCGGGATAGGGTAAATAGGCTTTCAGCCAATCGCAGCACAGGTGTCCTCCAGCACTGACTTGCCTCGGCAATGGCAAATTGGCGAACAGCGCAGGAAGAAGCGAGTGAAGTGATGGCGAGCGCTTCGTACGCGCGCGTGCCCGGCACCGGGTCGGCGCCAGCCATGCGCATCGGCTGGGCCGAGTACGTCATGACCGTGGCGAGCCAGCTGTACTTCTCCAGCGTGTACCGGCTGGTCTACTTCTTCATGATCGTCTCTAGCATTGTCTGCGTTGTCTGGGTGCGTGTCCTGCGCCTCTGCACGTTGCGCCCTTGGCCGCTGTCGTGATGTGGTGCGGCGAAATGGGCCTCTCACGACGGTTGTTGCGCATGTTGTGTGTGTGCGGGCGTGTGCTGCTTTTGTCTCACCCAGACGGGTTTGAACCGGTGGCGAATGTGCGTTTCGCCTCTTCGAGTAGGCCCCATCGTCGCTAATGGCGGCTGTGCGGGTGGCTGCGGGGGGATAAGTATCCCGACGCACGCTGCATCGATCTTCATACGTGGCCTCACATTGCTCATCCATCGTGCTTTACGTGCAGCCCGTCCTCCGTGCTCTTCATCTCGCTGGAGATTACCGTGAGCGCGCTGTTGGTGTTCGAGGTGCTGCTGCGCATGATGGCGTTCAAAAGGGTGCGTGCGCTTCGAGCACTCGCATCGTGCCCCCGTTGTGTCCTGCCATTATGCGGCGGACAACCCGTGCTCACCTGCGTGCATATTCTCATCGTGTCCCTGGCTCGCGTGTTCTCAGCGGTTCTGGTCCAAGTGGTGCAACATCTTCGACGTCGTCGCCTTAGGTCGGTATCGGAGCGAGGGTTTATCCTCTGTGGCGCAGTGAGCTGGAGAACGACACGTTCGTCGGTGTGCGAACTAACTCCCTCTGTTCTCTTCCTCTTGGGGTGTGTCTCTGCAGTCATGAGTCTGGTCTCTGTGGCCATGTATTTCAACGAGGAAGGCGTGCTCGGCGAGCTGGAGGAGGTGGCGACGGACTCGGTGCTGGCCCTGCGCAATGCTGTGCAGTATGTCCGGCTGGCTATCTTTCTCAAGTACGACGCGAATGTCTTTCTCCGACGCTAGTGCAGGCTCCAGCGGTGTACTCACTTGCTGTCCATCTCTCTCCTTACCTCTTCCTGTCCAGGAATCGCACGGAGCGCGGCACGACGCAAGGCAAAGACATTGACTTCGAGGACCTTGCTACACACCCGGACGACGAGCGGGAGATGATGCTGAACGCCGAGAGCGGCATGGACTTGGATAGCGACGACGACCAGGAAGAGATCCGGGTCGTCTAGCACAGTCAAAGTGCGCAGCTTGGGCTGCTAGGGAGAAACGTCCTCCGATGCAAAATATTAACATGTTCCTGCTTGCAATCACAAGCTGCTGGCGTTTGTTGCGATCCTGCGTGTGACATTGATTAGCTAGGCACTTCAGGCAGAGAACGCCACGAAGCACTTGTCCCAACCTGCAAAGTACTCGAAGACTCTTGGTTCCAGACTGAGAAAGACTCGAACCAGCCAGTTCGCCAGCCTCAAGTGCTCGTTATCTGGCCACCACGTCAAAAGAAAACCAGCTTCATGGCGATGGCCCACACCATGTGCGAGGCGCTGATGACCGCCAGCACCGGCAGCATCTTCTCCTTCGTGAGGTGCTCCGAGATGACCGCCCAGAGGTTGGTGAGCAGGAAGAAGAGCGACCACGACATGGCCAGCAGCACCACGATCCAGTCCATCGCGTCGGCCGGAAAGACGCACAGCATCTGCAGCAGCACAGCACAGCACAGGCAGTGACATGAACGTCAGTGGAGTTCCTGCACCTCCCCGGATGTTGGAGACCTCAGTCCAAGTGGGTGGGAGAACTACTCACGGCGGCGGGGATGAACATGAGCATGGAGTAGCCGTAGAGGCACACAAGGAAGTGCAGCGTCATGGGCACTTGGAAGTACTTGCCCACGACCCAGAGCAACGCCGGCAGTCCCAGCAAGAAAGTGCCCACCAGTGTATAGGCCGACACGAGCTGCGTGAAGTCGTAGGACCACTCGGCCGTGTCGCCTGTGTAGTCCAGGAAGGAGGCCACGTTGCTGCAGGCAGCCAGACAGAAGATGAGCGTCGTGGACAGCCAGAAGGGCCCGTAGGCGTCCGGAGACTGCAGCGCCATCTCCGCAAAGCTTGGATCCTTTTTGAACGGCACCAGCGCACGCATCAGTCGTTGCTGCACGTCCGCCGTGTCCACATCAAAGTACTAGAAGAGCACAAGCGAGGTTGAGTCGGTCATGAGGATCATTTTGAGTGCGAGGCGAAGAGGTTAAGGCGCAGAGCAGAGAGCAGTCGTGGAACGCCACGTACCGGCTTGTAGTAGGCCAAAGTGAAGCAACCGCAGAGCCCCATAGGGCGGGCGTCGCCCTTGGCGTCCTCGCCGAACACCGCGGCCTTGGAACCCATGAGAGTGTCCCGCACTTTCGGCGACATGAGGCCGTCCTCCAGCTCGTCTCCTTCCACCACCGACACCTCTGTAAGCGAGCGAAGGCGTGTATACGCGACGAAGCGTCAGTACTCTGCCACACAGCTCTACGCATCGCGTCGGGAGGCTGCTGTCTCCCGTTGCCACGTACCAAAGTCGAGATCCGCGCCTCGATCCTGCGGAAGAAGCGCGACAAATGCATTCAGAACGCATGAACAGCAGCTCTTCGCGGCTATACAGCCAGCCAGACATCTCCTGCGCACACAGATACAGACACACACGTACATTCATGGCGCTAGCCGCCGACTTGACGTCCTCCATGGCCGCAGTCCTCGCGCAATCCCGTCGACGATACAGCTCTTGTTGTGCTCTTCCTGGAGCATCGCAGCGAGCAGCGTGGACGCCAGAACTTTAAGGCCATGCGATAGACATTCGTACTTAGAGGGGTGGACCCGGTACGATTGCATGGTGGTCTCTTCGCCATGGAGATGACTCGCCTTGATGCTCGCTGTGCTCAAGGTGCAGCCAGCTCTGTTGCGGCACTGGCAGCAGCGCTATCTTGACGACGACAGTGTCGCTCTCGCCCACTCCGCAGCGTACACAGCGCTCCCAGGTCGCTGGATGCAAAAGTCGGCAATGCGCACGGTCAGCAAGGGTTTCATTCGAGTCTATGCGTGCGTTGTTGGCACACATCCGACGGGGTATAGTGCAAGATGATTAGCTGATTTTGAGCGTTTAGTCTAGGTCCTGCGTGGGCACCACCGGCACCGGCGCGCCGGCGGCGGGGGCCTCCACGACAGGGGCGTCCATCTCGGCCGCCTCCTCGGCGTCCTCCAGCTGGCCCAGTAGCTCGTCGTCCTCGTCGGCCGCGTCCTCCGCCTTCTTGACGATGGCAGCCACGTCCTCCGGTGACAGACGCTTCGGGTCCTGCGTCACCTCCAGCGTCTTCTTGCCAGCCTTGCGCTCCGAGGCCGTCACCTCCAGCGTGCCCTTGGTGGTCACCGTGAAGGTCACCTCGATCTCTACGTCGCCCTTGGGCTTGGGGGTGATGCCGGCCACGCTCAGCTGCGCCACGAGCGTGTTGTCCTTGGCCATGAGGCGCTGGCCCTCGTAGATCTGCAGGAACACGGCCTCCTGGTCATCCACCGACGTCGTGAAGAGCTCCGTGGCGCTGGCCGGCAGCACCGTGTCGCGGTGCACCAGCTCGGCCACACTGCCGTTGGCCAGGCCCACGGACAGCGTCAGCGGCGTCACGTTCACGAGCTCGAGCGGCTTCTCGGGCGTAGGAGCGTCCAGCAGCTGCACCTTCTCAGCAGCTTCGATGGTTGCGCCGTGGGCCACCACCTCGTCGGGCGACATGTGCAGGTGCGTCGTCTTGCCCTCAAAGTACTTCTTGATGGCGCTCTGCAGCAGCGGGATGCGCGTGGACCCGCCCACGAGGATGACGTGGTCCACGTCGTTCTTGTCCAGGTCGTTCTCCTCCAGGATATCGTCCACTTCCTTCATGGTGTCGCGCACAAAGTCGCCGATGAGCTCCTCGAAGCGCGGGCGCGACAGCTTGAGCGAAAAGTCCTCGCCCTCCATGAGCGAGTCCACCTCGATGCTCACCTGCGTCTGCGTGGACAGCGAGCGCTTGGCCGTCTCGCAAGCCAGACGCAGCCGGCTGGCCGCCTTCTTGTTGTTCGTCACGTCCAGCTTGGTCTTGCGCAGGAACGACTTGGCGCAGTGCTCGAACACGGCGTTGGTGAAGTCCTCGCCGCCCAGCGAGTCATTGCCCTTGCTGGCCACCACCTCGAACAGGCCCTTGTCGGCGTTCAGCAGCGTCACGTCGTGCGTAGCGCCACCCACGTCGAACACCAGCACGTACTCCGGGCCAGCGTCGTTGGCCGGCTCGTCCAGACCGTAGGCGATGGCGGCAGCCAACGGCTCGCTCAGGTAGCTCAGCACCTTGACGTTGGCCTTGGCGGCGGCGGCGCTCAGCAGCTCGCGCTGCTTGTCGGTGGCGTGCGCGGGCAGGCTCATGACGATGTGCTCGAGCTTCTCGCCCGTAAAGTCCTCGGCCAGCTCCTTGAGGTTCTGCAGCAGCAGCGCCACGAACTCGACGGGGGACACGGCGTGCTTCTCGCCGTTGCGCTGCGTCTCGGCCTGCGCGGCGCCGTCCGCGCCCTTGCCCACAGGGAAAGACCACTCCTTGACGAACTCGCGGTCCTTGACCTCATCCAGACTCTTGCCGAGCAGGCGCTTGAGGTGGAAGACCGTGTTGTCCGCGTGCGAGTGCAGCTTGTTGACGGCCGTGTCGCCCACGATCACCTCGTCGCCCTCGAAGCACACGAAGGCGGGCGTGGTGCGGAAGCCCTGGTCGTTGGCGATGATGTTCACCTTGCCGTTGTGCCACACGCCCACGCAGCCGTGCGTCGTGCCGATGTCGATGCCCGCGACCACCATCTTTGCCTGCAAGTGAGCCGATCTCGGTCGTCCTCCGCTTTGCTATTGCTACTGTGCGACCTGCGGTCGGATCGGGGGCGCATGGCCCCATTTTGGCTGGCTGGCGGCCGTGGCTGGTGCCCAGGGTTTTTTACCGACCTGTTTTTACGCCGCCGCGTAATTACGGCCCCTTCCAGCTCAGATTCTCAGAGATTCTCAGAGAGGAGGCGCATACTGGTCTCCCAGTGCACGGAGCGAACCCCCTTCAAGTCAAGTGAAGCCATTTCTGCAGACCCCACGGAGCTGCTTACGCCGCCTCCTCCCGTTATCTACTCGCTCTGCTGCCGCTTGCGGCGCTTCTCAACGGCGGTCTGCATCCAGACACGCACGTCTTCTCGGGGCATGGCCTTTCCGCGCGTGGACGTGTGCGCGGCGAGGTCGTCCGCGACTGAAGGCTTTGCACCCGTCGTCGCCTTGGGAAGCAAGAAGTAGAAGATGCTCGAGCCAATCTGCACCAGATTGCGACTGCGTAGAGACACCGGAGGCGAAGAAGAGGTCACCAAGCGGCCGTTCACAGAGATGGCGCACCGGAGACTCAGACACGCAATCACGAAGCTCCCGATCCGCGCGTCCCATGAGATGACGGCGTGTGTGGAGGCAATCTGGTCGTCGTTGCCCACGTGACAGTCAACTTGGCCGCCAGGTAACCCCTTCAGGTCTCGGAAACCCAGCCGCTTGTACAGCGCGCGCCAACGCGAGTCCATACGCCCAAGCACAATGTACGGCTGCACCAAGTAGTACTCAAAATCGCGGCCCTGTGCACCAGAAAGACGCAAGAGAACAACACCATAAGTTTCTGATCCGGTACAAGCTCGCTGCCGCCACAAGTAACACAGTGCAGATAACAAGCCGTACCTCCAGCTTGGCGTATCCCAGGGGCGAGCTGCGTTGGCTCCGATCTTGCTGCTTCAGCTGCACGCTGATCATGGCGTTCTGGCAGATGGGATGAAGGAACAAGCGACTGGCCTCGCGTTCCACCGTCGTCACGGGTGGCTCTGGTGGCAACGAGTGCTCCACGCGGTGGTGGAAGTCCAGCAGCGCCTTGGAGCTCAAGCGTGCGACGCAGTGCTTGCACACAAACACTAGCCGGGGCTCCACAAACAGCTCGCACTCCTGGGTAAGCGTTAGCATCGCCGATCGTTCCCCAACACGTGGCGTCGCTGTCACAACACCCCAGAATGGGGGACTTTCCGAAGCGTCTGGTGCTTTGTACCAGCCAGGGAAGTCTTCTCCGCTCACACCGCTGCACACCACGTTGCCCTGCTCATCGACGTACTGGTCATCCGTGTCCTGAACCTGCTTGACGATCCTTGGGGCAATACACTTACGGTCCTTGCACGACTGGTTCCGAAGCCCAGGCCCTCCGTGCTTCGGCATGTCCAGACAGTATCGGCACTTTGTGCAGTCCGGAGTACGACACCCCGTGCACTCTCCGCATCGCATCACACGACCGAGAGATGCATCGCTGTCTAGTGGCTGATCACGAGGCGACCCCACAGTCGCGTCCGAGAATCGAGAAGACCCCGTGGCTTCCGAGTCCGAGTCAGCAGCACCAGCATTGGAGAGCGAAGCAGTGTAAACAGAGTCGCCATCGCTTTCCATGGTCGAGTAGGTGACCATCGAGTCATCGAGCTCCGAGTAGTCCTTGACACTGTCCACCTCTTCTGCTGCGTCCTGGTCATCTTCCACTTCAGCGTATTTGCCGCGCCTCCTTTTCCTGCGAGCGAGTCCCCAGGTCTTGGGGTTCGAACACTTGCGGTTCTTGCAAGACTGCTTCCGCAGACCAGGGCCGCCGTATTTCTTCATGTCTTGGCAGTGGTCGCACACCAAGCAGTCCTCGGCCAAGCACCCGGCACATTTTCCGCAGCGACTGATTCTTTGACGCATGCGAGACATCCCGTCATTACTTCGTCGTTTCTAATCGAAAAGTAGATCAAACACAGCCACAAGCATACACAATCTCATTGTTAGACGCTGCCCAAGTGCTCAACAGTGGCGAATTACCCATGCTTCTCGGGAGATCTCACCTTCAGAGACTGTGCAGACACCTGCGACTCATCCGTGTCATCCATCGCTCTTCGTACGGCAAGGTTGAGCTTGTTCTAGTGAATCGCCACGAAATAAAAGACATGTCAGTACACCAGTCGGTCAAGGCGGGCGACATCACGCGGCGAGGCGTCCTACCTTTTTCACCAAGCGCCTCACCGATGCTGAGATTGCTGGGTGCACTGGTTTCAGCATCAACTGCTTGTCGAGCGCGTCAAGAGCCGCTCGCTCATGGCGGCTCGTCTCTTCAGTCAACGACGCCACCTTCCCAATGAAGCTTTTGGCGGCCTCAGCATCGGAGATCAGGATGAAAGCCTGGACGATGTCGTACATGGCGCGAATCTGCTCGGTACGAAATGCTGCACAATTCCATGCCTACAAGGTTTATAACACATCGCCACAACAAGGTCCAGAGCACATAATAAGTGAACTGAACCATGTACAACACAGTGGCTATCAACGCGGAGTCAACGTACCAGTAACTTCCTGCGTGAATCGAACACGTCGGGCACAAGGAAGTGCAGCAGCTTCCGCACGTCCGCCTTGAAGTCGCGCTGGCAAAACAGCAGTCGCTGGCGGCATCGAAGTGACAGGAGATGCGGCCAGATTGGCGCAACCTGCTCTCTCTCCGGTCCAGGGACATCCGTCACGCTGAGCTGGCACTGGAGCGAAGACAGCGTGGCAATATCTTCCACGAAGACTTCGTAACTCGTCAAAAGAACATGCGCCGACGCGCTGCGGCCAGAGAAGTAGCCGTTGCTCAAGAGCTGCAGCAGATTGTTCCGGTCGCCCTTGCCGCCCCAGTAAGGGTACAACTGGATCTGCGGTTGGGATTCCAATGCCTTCTCCCATCGTGTAAGGTCCAAGCTGGAGGACACCACCACGTGAAAGGCCGATGTGTTCTGGAAAGCAGTCATCTGAGCCATAAACGTAGCGATCTGGTGACAACATCGTGCACCCACGATTGGTCAGCAACGGCCATGAAACCCAATCGCACAGATAGAAAGGAATGAAGCACTTACCTGGTGACGCTCGCTGTCACCACTCTCAGCAGTGACGACAAGGCCGTTTAACCCGCTCTTGTGGGTGGCAAACAGCGGGCCGCAGTCTTCTCGGCCTTGCCACTCTTGTGGCATACCCATCGCCGCTTGGCAATCCGGTCTCGTCGACGAAGCTTTCACTTGTTTCAGCAACGTTGGCCATTCACTGGGTACTTCGGGGCCCGACTTGTTGCTCTGGAAGGGATTGCAGTTAAAACTTGTTCGTGGTAAACCCGATGATTCCTCGTGGCTGCTTGGGGGATAGGCTTGATAGCTCTCAGAGTGAGACCTAGACACCAATCACAGTCGCCGCAATGCTGTCAGTGCCGTACCATCCCAGGCACAAAAGATAGTACCAACCGTGCGGAATCTCACCGAGTCCACTCCGCATCAAAGTCCATCAAGGCGCGCTGGTGGTCCCGGAAGAGCTGGTGAGCAGTGATTTGGGCCGCATCGCTCGTATCAGACGCTCTCTCCTGCTTGAACTCCTGGTGCAGCAGCTTGGAGCAGTAGATCTGCAGCTCCGCGACGAGAAACTCATTCAGAGCCTGCCGATCGTCGTTCGTTGCACTCACTTGGCGAGTCGCACTCGGAGTCATCGTCACCAGGTCCGAGTGCGGGGATTCCTTCTTCATCTCTGGCGTTGACACCAACGAGGCTTCACTCGACTTGTCCATGGGTGATGCTTTAGGCGACTGCGGGACGGAAGCAGTCGCACTCATGACCTCGGTGGAGGACTTGGACGCCAACGACGCTGTCGCGACAACACTGGAGAGATCATCGTCTCTCTCCGTTGTTGTATCGCGTGAAGACTTGATGCTATCCGCTGGAGTACTGGACCCCGCGAAAGAATCCGTAAGCGCTCGAGAGCTCTCCCCCATACCCTTCTTCCTCGAGCTAGTGTAGTTTTTCGTCTCTGAGAGGCTCGCTTTGGCCTGCTGAGACTCTACCTGGTTCGCACCTTTCGTCTGCTGCTTCAGCGTGGAGAGACACAAACTCTTCAACGTCCCGACTTGCCTGCAGCAACAGATGCATACCTCTCCGTTAGAATGCGTCCACAGCATCAAAGATCGCACTAGAAGTGCATTCCGCATGCATTTGCATAGTCAATGGGTCACTCCAGGGACGTACTGAGCACCCTCCGCTTCTTGCACGCTCTGAGAGCAGACAGCACCACCACATATACCCACATGAGCGTCAGTATCGCGACTGGAAATAGTGCACTTAAGAGATGTGTGGTGGAAAGACAGCCAGACGCGTGATCTCCACCTTATCGGTTGCGAGCTCCTTCTTCAGGCTCGTCAGGACGGTGTGTGCTCTTCCCGCCGCACTATCGATCTGATAACGGGCGAAAGAAGAGTGCTCCACAGCAGTCCGACCTTCGGAAGGAGTTCTAAAAGTCACACACATGCACGATCAACAGTACGTGCGTCCACACGTGAGCACCTCGTGACAGTCAAGACTCCTGGAATCCATGCAACTCATCAATCCCTCGCAAATAGCCGTCGCATCAACCAACGTACCGCAGTTTAGCGTCAGCATGGGGCAGCTGATCAATCTCGCCCTCGGTTTGCTCGGCATTCTCCGCGCTAGCGGGTGCTGCCATCATGAACGCAGCATTGTACGCCTTTTCTAACGCGTCGAACGCCTCCTCCTCCGTGTCGTCGGGAGGCGAATCGTACTCGCGGCCCGTCGGGATGTCGGCAAACGGACCCACTAGGCGTGCACGCGCCGCCTCCAGCTCCACGCGCATGCGTTCAAGATCCATGGCGCCCCGCATCGGAAGCGTCTTGACCTTGGCGCTGTCACTACTCGCCGCAACCGATGCGTCAGCGACTCATCCACGCCAGTACATGGATGCACATGCCTTCCAATCACGCCACGTACCTCGCTGTCCGTGTCTGCAGCAGGTGCGCCGCGTGTTGGACCCGCTCGCGGTCGTTTCCCGCCATTCTAAGCCCACAGAAGAGAAAAAACGGCAACGACAACGACAGCATGAGCAACCACCACGAGTTTTGCAGCCCACGTCGCCAGCCAGCACGCAGCAGCGCACCTGGAGGTCGAGTGCTGCTCTGGCGCGGGGCCCAGCCGCTCTTCCTGCGTCGGGGCACCGTCTAGCGGCCCCGGCACGCGCTGGCGCCTCGCCTTCTCCTGGTCCGCCATCTTGGCCTCGCGCTCACAATAGGCTCTCCTCACGACGAGGCGGTGGGCCCCCGTAATTTGATGTACACCACACGTGAAGCATGTACACCACACAAGGAACATGTACACCTCACGAATATGTGGGCACCACACGAAAACAAGGGTGGGCCACTTTCGAGTCGACGCCCTTTGGAGCTGCTGGGCCCACGTGACAACCGCCTCGATATATCCCAAAGTTACCATGAGATACCCAAGTACCATCCTGACCCTAGAAGACATACCGTTTTTCTTTTCTTCCAGTTCGATGTGTGAGCAAGCTCACGCGCAACGAACAACCGCAGAGTAGGCATCTCCGGCCACCCGGAATCCAGGAGCCCGAGTGAGCAGGTGCTCGTTCTTCAGGTAGATGCTGCGCGCGGAGGCTTGCTGGAGATTCGCTTCTGCTTCGACGCCATGTCTTGCGTCTCGAACGACAGGAGGAGGACTTCCGTGTAGTTCGCTGAGAGCCAACTGGACACCTTGTGGTGCATGTCTGCGACTAAGG
>JAADYK010001086.1:0-11434 GCA_023338225.1 Halophytophthora batemanensis | reverse complement strand
GGGCCAGATCCCCAGCTTTCCTTGAAATTGCTGCCCCGTTTCCTCATTCAATCTTGGTCGTGCCACTACAGCGAGCATCATGACCTTCGTAATGTTGCGCTTGCTCTTGAGCGCGCGATCCGGTGTTGGCTCATCCGCCAGTAAGTAGAGTTTCTTCTTGATCTGAGTCAAGAAGAACCACTTCTCGTCCACGTGAATCACGTCCATCATGTCCTTGAATGCGTGACAGGACGGATCCACGTGGTCCAGGCAAAACGAAAGCCTGCGCTCCTTGTTCTCTGCAGAAAGAAGCGACTTGGTGGTGCTTGTGGCTGCTCTCAGCTCGCCTCTCTTCAGACGACGATGAAGGGTGGAGCGTGGGATTCCGGAGGCTGCGGCCGCTGCTCGAATCGTAGTCCGTCGTTCAGGCGGGACACACCTCAGACGAGCCAAATCAGCACTCAGATCATGTTGTGACCTGCCTATCTGACCCTTCATGGAGTCCGCCTTGTAGACGCCCGTGATGCTTGCATTGTCCTTGGCACGACGCCACACGCGAGTCACAGTTCTTGGGTGCACCTGGAATAGCTGCGCAACCTCCTTGAATGCTCCACGCTTGGGCACGCCATCTCTGGACCGGACCAGCACCGCGCTAACGACCTGCGAGCGCTCGAGCTGAGTGAGCTCTTTGGCTGCATGGTTGGTGCTTGGAGTCATTGGAGTCATAGGGTGGGCGAAATTCTTTTCTGAATGCCTTCAGAACCAGCCATCGACCTTCACTTAGACGCACAGCCATTGATTTTGCCCTCCTACAAAATTTAAGCACATCATTACAACCGTGATAATGAATATAATCAGTACGTACTAGTTCCATCAGATTTCAGCAAAAACATTTTTCCGGGGGCGATATACGTTAGGTGACAGCAGATATGGGACGGAGTAGTAGACGCTAGCTCGGGTCCCTCAGCAATCCTCAGAAACATGGACTCAGTAATCCCGAGAGGGCGCACCGAGCACCAAGTCGTGGTGATTGACCGATTTTACAGCTCGGTACCCCTCTCGATGGAGCTGCTGACCAGGAAGATGTAAACGGTGGGGATAGTTATGGCATCCCGTATCGGCTACACAGCAAGCGTGATCAATGTCCGCAAGAATAAGCCAAGAAATGAAGCAAAGGCTAGCATCCCCTTCGCACGCAACAAGAAGGCACACACTCTGATCGCGTTATAGTGCATGGGCAGCAAGCCTATGCATTTCTTTGCTACAAGGGCTTCTACCAAGACAGACGTTATCCTTACGTACCCCTGATCTCTCACCGCCTGTACTTGCATGTTGTTTCTACTAATGAAAGTCTTGCTTGCACTTGCTTCCCAAACATGTAGAACGCCGCGTTTCGCGTTCAGAGCTGCAGCGTGTACCCTGCCCGAAGCTGGTTAGGGATCACCACCGATGGATGGGCAGTGTGAACATCCATGACCAGCTTTGACTGCAGCGGTACTCGTTGCAGCTTTCATTTTATACAAAATTACTAAAAGGTACTATTCCTAGGACTGCTGGACATGGCGCTGGTCAACGCGTACTTGGTCCACAAGATCACGCTGAGGAAGCAACAGAAAATGCCACTGACGCGCGAGGAGTTCCTGACAACCCTGCAGGAACAGCTATTGGCTGTGATGCCGCAGCACTGGAGCGCGGAACAGAGGTGAGTACTGTCTTGTGTTGGATGACTTTATGCGGTGTGCTGAGGTCTAACATGACTCATGCATGCTGAGTGTACAGGGCGACGCAGCGCCACCGGCACCGTCGTCGCGAGCAAGTCGACGTCGCCAGAGTTCAGCCACACCAGAACACTGGCCTGAAGAGTGACCCGACATGTCCATGACGAGTAATGGGGAGAAGAAGCAACGCCAGCAAGCGTGTAAGGTCTGCGCCAGGATTGTCAAGGCGGATGCGCGGAAGGGAGGGACCGCGAAGCGCGGAAAAAACACGAAATTGTTCTGTGGAGCATGCTTGAGTGGGGACCGCAGGTAAGGGCCAGCTGTGAGTGGTTGCCTAGATGGCGATCTGACGAAGACTTTGGATGTTTATGTGCTGTTGTCCCGAGTGGGAACGGTACGAACCGTCCCGCTCGGGCTTGAGTCTGTCCCCGTTCGGACGCCGCGGGCAACTTGATGTTTGAGCCGTTGCCCAGGGACAGGGCGCGGGACGGGCAGTGAGCCGCTGTTGACGAGCCCGCCGAGATGCCAACGAGGCGCTCCGTGCGACCATACGGCGTCTCGACAGCCAGACAGTGGGCCTCAGAGCGGCCATTCCGCAAAACAGATCTGGGGGCGCGCGGTGTGCGGAGGACGGGAGGCATGGGAGACGCGGATCGACAGCTCGGCACGGCGTGGGCGTGAGCCCGGGAGGGGTGAAGAAGGGTGAGCGCGGAGAGGAGCGTGTCAGGCGTGCGCGGGAGCAGGACGGGTGGCACGGAGGAATGACAACAAGGAGCAAGTATGGATGAAGGCGGAGAACAAGGAGGGGCGTCGCGCGCGTGCGGTCCTGGAACGCAAGGGCAAGGACGGAGGGAGCAAGAACGAAGAACAGGTCAGTCGTGGATTTACTCTCTAGGCTAACAAGCTGTGTATTTGCGTGTGCGACTTGTTAGTCTCGCAACTCGCTTTTTACAGCAACCTCTGCCTCCGTTCCAGTAAGCAGTGCAGGACGGTCCCACCGAGAGGGACGGTTCGCGACACTGTACAAGCTTTACATTGCAACATCGTGCGCGGTCAGGGCCCGTATCCGTCGTTCCCCTGCTTTCAGGTTTCCCACGATGAGTGGGAATCTGTTTGTAACGTGCCGCTGGAGTACCATGGCAGCAGGACGCAAATGCGCGCTCCTGGCGGGAAACATAAGCGCGAGCGGCGATCTGGGGAAGTTGAGGCCGAGGAGGAAGATTGAGTGATCCGGCAAGGACTGCAGGAGGAAAAGATGGACGATGTGGGGTGCGATGGCGTCGCTGCGCATTCTGCAGTGGTGGGTGATGTGTTTCCCGCATTGATTTTTGTAGGAGACTAAGATGAAACAAGCCAAAGTTTCTTTTTCGTGTACACATGCGTTGATGCTTTGTTGTGATCTGCAAGTCGGGGTCACTACCTCCAGGACTTCCCAGAGCGGATTGCAAGCCACGATCTTAGACAGTCCAACTGAACTCGATGAAATTCGTGACGATTCTCGTGCCTGTATCCCTCTCTTTCATGCCTACCTTTAACTTCTTCTTAAAGATCTCTGCTAGTTCCGGTAGATGGTCCTTCTGGAGTGCTTGGCACCTGTGGTTGATCTCAGCAAACACACCATTGTTCTTGGTCCCAACCAGGCCCTTATCGAGCATATAGAGGACCAATTATCCAGTAGACTCGTTTCAGCGAGTCCTTCACATGGACGAACACCTTCGCGATGACTTCACCCGTATTGATACATCTCTACTGTATTCGCATTACGTAGTGGCCGTTTCCTTGTCCACTTAATGAGAGACGACTGACTCCATGACGTCAGCTTGCGTGCCCTTGTATACATGTAGATCGGATGCCCCGTGCCGACATCCATGGGCTCAGCACCTTTGTCCGTGGCAATCCGTAACGTGCTCTGTTGCCCTATCACAAAGACCACAAAGACCTTCACTTGGACTCGAGGCCACCAAAGTTAACTTTGTGATGCTTTCTGAGGGTTTGTCTTGTAAATCAAAATGAAAGTGAGATTTCTGCAGAAAATACCACAGAGACAGCAACTACTGTCTCCTCTAGTTAGCGACGCACCGAGCTCTTGACTGGCAAGCCAGGATCTGTGTTGAAACTCTCGCGAACAACACCAGAATGGTGCCTTCCACGACACCTCTTCCCTGGAGATTGGCGTATCAACGACAACATGCGACGAGTGCATTGTTGCCAGTGACCCGCATGATGCTTTGGGTATTGACACAACCCACTGTCACTTTACAGATGGCAATCTTGGAGAGATTTACTGGCCACAGACTCCAACTCTGCCACACACATCTTTTCCAGCTCCGCCCAGGTTTCTTTGAGCATATCGATGTCATGGGATTTGAACGCTTGGACCAAATACTTATCCATGTCAGCGAAGGATGGCGAATATATGTGATGTCATTAGCTTTCGTTTCAACAGTGAACAACCAAACTACAGAAAGGCTACGCATTAGAAGATAATACTGGTTGTCAAGCAGCAGCAACAGGGCAGCCTTAGTTGTCAAGCACTGCCGCAAATCGACTGCATTCCGAGTGGAAAAGGGAGCAGCTGTGTCGGTGCTGATATTCCTGGTGTTTAATGCCCACTTTGAGAGGTTCGCCCTTGACCTCGACAATTCCGAATGCATCTACCTATAGGTCGCTCAACAAAATACTCCGAGACGAGAAGAATCGCATTTTGAAAAAGATGAACAGCAATTAGGCCATCATATCCTCTCCAACAGACACGAAGACAGACGTGTTGGCGGGTATAGACACAGAGCATAGAGCAAAAATAGATAAATAGACAGACAAACAGACACCTCTCGTGTCATTTGAGTTGTTCGTGCGGCAGATTGCACGGCTGTTGTAGCCGCCAGCCACGGCACTGGTCGGCCCTTTGAATTCGTGCTCGAGAGAACACCTGAGGAGAGATTTGCTGGAGAAATTCTCCGAGGGGTCATAGCACCGGGTTCGCCGTGCGGCGAGATACCTGGAGATGATGTCGGTAGCCCTGGGCTCTTCGTTATCCATGGCGTATGAGCAGAGCGAGCAAAGGTGCGAGAAGGGAAGTGAGCGCACGACCGGCTGAGAGTGCGGAGAAGGAGCGATGCAATGGCCGTGTATCCTTGCACGCATGTCATATCCAGGCTTGACATCATCGTCCGCCACCTTGAAAACTTCAGAATCCATTCAACGAGACAGTATCGGCAGCGAGAACCGCCACCGTGCATTTTACACATCCCCGCGATTGGGGTGTAGTTTGTTTATTCACCCCCAGATCCCGACATTTATGTACACTTTTGTCACTAATCAAACTTCCTGTCGAAGTATGCACAGACCCGGTGGGCTCTGTTTTCTCTGCGGCATCACTCGGTATTCTACGTTATGTAGGACCTTACAAAGACCAAGTTAAGCTTACAAAACCCAAGAATTGGCTTCGCCTCCTGGAGCTATCATTTTGAAAACCCGAAAGGCAAAGTTTACACTTGTTTTTTGTAGGGATACCGTCACACACACCGTGTTCCATCCTTCCGTAACTGACATTCAAATACGTTTAGAGTATCGGAATACAGTATTTTTAGTGACAAAAAGTGTCAAGCAAGGCACCGGCGCCTGCGAGAGTCATTCTGCACTCCGCCGCCCGTACCCGCAAAGCGCATGGGGAACCGCGGTCGGCGCCGCGCCGCGCAACTGGCCGCGTACGGGACGCACCCGGGCGCTGGCTGCCGCGTGGAGAAGAAGCCTTCGCAGCAGCAGAGGTGCCGTTCGAACGCATCGGGTGGCGTGGACGAGCGACCGCAGCCGAGTGCGCAGGCGGAGATTCTTACGATTCACGTCAAGAAGGCGCGGGGCGCGGAGGACGGGACCGGGTTGGCTACAATCCGGTACGCGGACGGCAGTCGGTATGAAGGCGCGGTAGACGACGAGGAGAGGAAGCACGGCTTCGGCGTTTTCACGGTGCGCGCGGGCTATGTCTTCAAGGGGGACTGGGTGCACGGAGTCTTTGAAGGGTGAGCCTTGTGGGTTTAGTGGTGTCTGGAGCACGGCAAGAGCGACACAAAGCACGGCAAGCGTGCTTCTGGCGGCAGAGCACTTCCCGGTGCTTTTAGCTTGCGCTTCTATTGGCTTCCATTCTTACTTGTGCCGGTGATGCCGATGGGATTCAATAGGTTTGGCTCCCAAACCTTTGCGCGGACGGGTGACCGACATGAAGGCATGTATCGCAAGAACCAACGTCACGGAGAGGGGACGTATCTGTGGGCCAATGGCGATAAATATGTCGGCAACTGGCGACTCGGCAAGGTGGGCTGAAACCCGCCGTGGCGCCAGGTTTGCTCTATGAGGGGCTCTGACGGCCGAGTCCCGGTGTGTGTTACGATCGAATCTCGTCGTCTTGGCAGATGTACGGGAGCGGAACCTTCTTTTGGAGGAATGGCGATGTCTACGAGGGTGAGATCAGCTCTTTTCAAGGGCCAAACGGCAGTTATGAGGACTCACTAGCCAGCATTGTTGTCTCTTTTGTTGCTGCTTCCGTGCCTTCGATGCATTGCTCCAGGCGAATGGAAGAAGGGAATGATGCATGGCACTGGCAAGAAGGTGTTTGCGTCTGGGGACGTGATTGACGGGCAATGGAGGAAGAATCTGGCCAGCGGTTGGGGCACCAAGACCTTCAGCTGGGGGGATAAGTACGAAGGTTTCTTCGTCAAGGGCGAGCGAGAAGGCTTCGGCAAGTACGAGTGGGCCAGTGGAGACACGCATGAAGGCACGTGGCACCAAGGCGTGATGCACGGCAGGGGCGTCTACGTGGAGGCAGAAGGTGGAGGCTCCATCCACGGGACGTGGCACGAAGGTGAGTTGAATGGGCGTGGTGTGCAGCGTTTCAGCTGCGGCAGTGTTTACACTGGTGAGTTCAAGGGCAACGCCAGAGACGGCATGGGTACGTTGACCTACATGTCTGGAGAGAGATATGAGGGCGACTGGCAGAACGGTGCGATCCAGGGCTATGGTGCTTGGTCATCTCCGGACGGGAGGAGGTTTGTGGGCTCGTGGGAAGACGGTTATCCATCAGGCGATGGCTTCTTCAGTCGCGAGCAACCGCAGCAGGACGATGATGCTGACGCTGGTGAACTGGACGCAGAGACGGCGCCGCTGGAGGTGGGTGTCTTCAAGTCTGGGGTGTTGCAGTCACCATATGATCTGCCCTTCTCCATCCCTCAGCTCGAGGTGCCGTCATGACAGAGTTGATTCTCATGGCAGGACAAGCGCAGAAGGCGATAGGAATGCGTTCCGGGGCCAGGCTTCAAGCACAACACGGAACGCATAGGAAAGGACGGTATCTGTTCAAGGTAGAGGTCGGTCACCACGTTGCAGTCGTCTATCGTGCACTGGAAGACATCCACCGCCGGGACGAGATTGTGGTATAAACAATGCTTGGACAAAGGGCAGTGAGTTGATTCTCGTGCACATTCATCTGCTCTCCGCTTCGCTCCCTCGCGTCGAACCCGCACTTGTGCTCCCTTGCAGCACTGCATGCAGGATGAAGGACGCAGGACGCAAAACGCAGGACGCAAAACGCAGGGCCCCAAGTACACGAAGACACAAGCCAAACACAAGGTAAGTTCGTTCGCATAAAGCCCGGCCCGCTGCATTGAGTAACACCACTCCCAAGGAGAAGACCGAGTCCACGCTAACAAAAATTTCTCTAACTTTCCGCCCAGCAAGCAGCCCGCCCACCTGCGTCGGCGCCGGCGCCGTGGAAGCACCCAGCACACGCACAGCCAGACCTGCCACCCGCCGCGCGGGGCCCTATCCGGTGGATCTTTCGTGTGGGGGGAAAAGGAGAAATAAGAGAAAGCCAAGCAGTCCTCAGGATGCCCTCGTTCGGAAGATCTCACTCGTCATGTCGCTGGCGCTCAAGGCGCGCGATTCATCCGGTCGTCCGCATCACAGCGTCCGCCGCTTAGCCGAGGCTCGGGAAGGCGCTCATGTCCGTCACGTTGGGGGCGCTCGAGCCGTTGCGCGGGGCACGCGGGCCACGGCCAGCACCACGGCCGCCACGGCCACCACGGCCACCACGGCCGCCACGGCCGCCACGCGACGAGTCGAACTCGCGGAACTCACGCTCCGGCTTCTCAATGCGGAAGCCCACCTCCGTCACGAGCTGTTTCTTGCGGCCCGAGGTCTTCTTGCTGTACACCTTCTCGTACTGCGCGTCCATGAAGTCAGGCGTCTTTCCTTCCTTAGTGATCTGCACAGCCGAGGCGAACTCGTTGGACACCTGGCGCACCTCCACCTCGGCGAACAGCTCGCCCGAGCGCTGCGCCTTCTGCTTGGCCAGGTACTCGTCCAGCGTGAACTGCTCCACCTCTTCCTCCTTCTCCACGGCCTCCTCCTCGGCCGCAGCCTCCTCGTCCGACGCCACGGGCTTGGCGCCCTCCTGGACCTCCGCCTCGGCCGCCAGCTCCGTCGGGTCGGACTTGTTGCCCCAGTTGCGGGCACCACCACCCTGCTTGCTGGTCTCCTTGCCACGGCCGGTGCCGCTGCGACGGTCAAAGTCGCGACGCGGGCCACGGCCGCCACGCTCGCGGGCCGGACGGCCCTCACCACGGCCACCCTCACGCGGGCCGCGGGAGTCCTTCTTGCCAGCGGGCGTCTTGGTGTCGCCACGCTTCTTGTTGCCAGCCGCGGGCTTGTTCAGCGCCACGGGCGCCGACGGCGGCGGCGTCGCCTTCTTGCTCACGCGCGGCGTGTCCTCGTCATCCGAGTCAAGGAGCGCGAAGATGTTCTGGTTCTTGCTAGCCTAATAGCATACGCGGATGCACGCACAGTCAGTCACACCCGTCAGTCCACACTTCCACACACATCCCAACCCTGCCAGCACGAAAGATCGCATGCACGCGGGTGGCACGGCTGGCTGGTAGACCGCCACAGTCTGGGTCGGCCACAGTCTGGGACGGCCACAGCTGCCACACCGCGTGCTTCCCTTCATGCGGGCGACATGGACGTCACAGACGCTGGTGCCAGTGCCAGTGCCGGCACCGCACAGCGTCCACAGACGCGCCGCAGGCCGTGGAAGACGCACCATGGTTGCTGGGGCGGGACGGGGGCTGCTGCTTTGCAAAGGCCGAATGATCCTCTGCGCCGCGTCGAGCGCCGGAGGCCACTGGCTCGGGAGCTGAGCGATCGGGAAACGAGTGGAAGTACAGATCAGCGAGTGGCGGCTGAAACCCGATGCACTGGGAGACCCGATAGCCGACCTCCAGCGTGGTTTCCCGAGGTGGCTGCATGCGGATACAGAGTCCGGTAGGAATGGGAGAATGGCGACCCAAGTGCAACCTTCGAGAATGGATAACCGTCGGTTGTCGATGTACCGGAGGCGCGCTGTTTGGACGCGCAAGGGGTGGTAACCGGACCGGACCGCAGGGTGAGACCGTGGCGGTTAAATATTTGGTTGATTTGATTTGGATTGCTTTGTCGGATCGAATAATTGTTTGGTGCCTCGATATACCCCAAACTTACCATGAAATACCAAAGTATTTTCGTACAATATGCGATTTAACGCAAAAGATGACATATGATTGGCTAGAATGTCGTACTTAGACGGAAACGCCGGGATTTCGGACAAGTGCGATTGGGCGAATTCACCTTTCATCCAGTCTTTCAAGAGAAAAATCTGGTTAAAGACCAACAAAACTCTTGCATTCACCCAAGTTGAAGTGGGTTGGCGATGCAAGTGCAAGCAAGATCAAGTATCTTGACTTGACGCGCTCCCGCGCAGCAAACTTCTCCGTCTTCTCCCCTCTTTCTGTCGTAAAGCAAGCTGCCCGCAATGGCGTCGAGCCTCTTCGCACGCCTCGAGCTCCGCCTGCTCTCTTCGTTTCGTCACGGCAAGGACGCAGTGTTGTTTGTCTTGCGCCTCTGGTGTCTGCTTGACTCTTCTTTCAACGTGAGCTTGCATTCTGCTCCGGGATAGCTCCAGCTCTTCTTTACGTTTGTTTACACGCCGTGTGTGCTCCAACACTACTTCGCTCAGGCGCACAGCAGCAAGAGGTCGGGGATAGAGACGAGATTTGTCTTTCCATGCTGCTTCAACTGCCAGAGCCTTTCCGTGGATCCCTCAAGGCGCGTGCTCAAGCGCGTGCATCCGTGCCAGCAGTGAGCAAAAATCTCGCCTCAGAGCTGCGGAGAGGCCAAAGCGAACTGCATTCTACAGCAAGTGGACGACCAGAAGTTTGTCAAGGTGCGCTTGGGGTGGAATCTTGCATTTGGGGGTTCCTTACTGGAAACCCGACAAATTCTACCAGACTACGGGCGAGTTCATCGTCGCGGGCTTGCGAACCCTCGACTGTCCACCCGTAGCCCCGACCACCACCAACATGGAATATGGAATTTGTACTTTCGAAGAGCAGTCTGAAATGACCACGCGCTGCGCAAGGGTCCTGTGTGGTCATTTTTCAGTGAGATTCAAGGCGGCAGTGGCGACAAATACCCCCATGATCTACAAGTTTTGCTGGCGTCCGCCAGTCTCCGGACCGAAACAACGAGAAATCACCTAGCTACAACATGCATCAAGACGCCACCAAGTTGTCGCGAGCAACCCAGCCTGCCAGAAACCGACTGTGTTCTCACGAGGTGTGGCAATTCCTCGCGGCTCTACCTCCAAGCACCGCTCCGAACTTCACTACTTTACGTGACGATGCGTCTTGTTGCCACAGGTGCTATCGATCTGTCTCCCAGGGGCGTGACTACAAATTGACAACCCAGCATCTGAACGGCTGCCCGAATTTACGACGAGGATTCGGGTGGATGAAGAAGTGCGACTTACCAGTCTGAGCCCGTCTCTGTTGAACAGATCCCGCGTCAACTGCACAGCGTTCACACGCTATTTCCCCAAGAGTACTCGAGGCGACAACGTGAGCAAGCTCAAGCGCAACTAACAATCGCGAAGTAGGCATCTCTGGATACCCGGACTCCAGGAGCCCGAATGAATAGGTGCTCGTTCTTCAGGTAGATGTTGCGCGCGGCGTTCACGTCGCGGTTGAGCATTAATCTTTAGTGCGAGCACGAGAAGGTCTTTTCGCTGGTGATGCTGTGACTGGTTCTCTCGCAGCACGAGCATGTCTTCGTTGTGTAGTCCTCTTCATACTGGAACTATGACTTGCCCTTGATCCGCCTAGAGCGAGTAGAGCACTCGTGGTCTTGCGCGGTCGGGATCCATGACAGAATGGATCAGCGGCGTCACAGCCAGTAGACGAGAGGACATAGGGAAATGGCCATGGTGGCCTCGCCAACGGCGGCAGAGCGGCGGACGCGTGCATAGGTGGTCGACTGTGGTGGCGAACTCGTCGTTTAAGGGGCGGCAAACGGTGGTCCCGTCCTTGCCGTGACGAAACGAGGAGAGCAGGTGGAGCTCGAGGCGTGCGAAGAGGCTCGACGCCACTGCGGACAGCTTGCTTTATGAGAGAGAAGGCGGAGAAGCGCTTTTCTCTCTTCTTCTCGTAAAGCAACTCAACACCACTATTGCCGTATGCGCGACCAAAGCAAGGCAACTCCAGGCCGCGGGTGAAGTCTTAATGGCTCATTTTCAAAGGATGCTTGGTATCTCGCAATGGACTGCCTCCATGCTGCTACCCTACAATTCACAACTCTCTGGGCATCATACTCGTTCACCACGGCATAAGAAGTCCTTGCTCTGCTGTTTGAGATGCTGGAAAAGACGCTGGGTTGTC
>JAADYK010001085.1:0-11437 GCA_023338225.1 Halophytophthora batemanensis | reverse complement strand
GGAACACGACGGAGCACCTCCGAATGTGTTCACGAGTCTGTTCATCTAGACTTACGGACGAAACCATCGAAGACGAAGGTGACGATTTGCCTCGGTGCCCCAACGCAGTAGAATGAGAGCAGCATGCACGCTATGATTTCACCCTTGCATGCGCAGTCTTGCAAAGCCTAATACGCTCAGTTTGTGTTTGTCCTTCTGATTCCAAGCCTTGGGCTGCCAGCGTTGGGCTGCCAGCGTTTGCCAAACGTACGATTCAACTTAGAGCCAAAGCTTTGGATGCCAAATGACCACTGATTTTCCACGTGATACCATCACTTGCTTTAATATGCCTGCCTACTCGAGCTCCTGGAGTCCGGGCGCACAGAGATAGCTACTGCGCGGTTGTTCGTTGCGTGTGAGCCTGCCCCTGCACATACATCGACCCGAAACAGCGAACGGTATGTCTTCTAGGGCCAGGACGGTACTTGGGTATCTCATGGTAACTTAGGGATATATCGAGACGTGAAAACGGTAGGTTGTGCCTTCCAGAGCTGCTTGCGTGCGTGTGGCGCGAAGCAACCAAAGCCCCATTCCCGAGCCACAGCACCCCCCGCCCGCCTCGCAGCTTAGAATCCAGCCTGTTCGCTGCACACAGCAGTCCGACCAGAACTCGTGTCAGAGCCTGCGTCCAGGCGTTCAGCTGAGCGCAGAGAGCTGGTGGCGGATATCTGACATTGTGGGCGCGACTGACAAATCGCTTTTGCACGAAGTCAAATTGCGGCGGAAAAGTACGCGAATGCCAAAACAAGGTGGGCGGCGTCGTTCGTCCATTCGCCGAGAAACGCTTGCAAGTCGAAAGTGGCGTTCTCGACACTAGACGCGCTTACTCTCTCTCTCTGCGTCGCACGGCGAGAAAGGAAGCCATGGCGCGTCGCCGCCCCTCGTGGCGTCTGCTGCTGCGCACCGCCGCCAGCGCGCTGTGCCTGGAGGCCGTCGCGGTGCACGCACAGAGCTCTTCGTCGGCTTCCACTTCATCAAGCTCCTCGGCTTCTGGCACGGCCACGGTCGCGACAAAGGCCGCCGCGCTAGCGCAGACATGGTTCAACTCCAACTTCGACGACAACGAGACACAGCTGGCCGTGGGCGTGAACTCGGCGCTGAACAGCATGACCACGAGCGAGATCATATGCGACGGCGTGCCGTCGCTGCAGCGCCGTACGTTGGAGACGGCGCCCAACGGTGGCTGCCCGGACATCTTCACGGCTGTGAATGCGTCTTGCTCCTGTCTTTCCTCAGGGTACTCGGACAATGAGACGTGGGAGTTCCACGTCAGGCTACGTGAGAGCGATAGCGAGTACCCGACGACGCTCACCTCAGCGGATTTACTGCCGGTGGACGAGATTCGCACGCTGCTCGTGCCTTCCACACTCACTTCCTTGTGCGTTTCATATCTACTTCACCAGAGCAGAAGCACCATGACGCAGGACAGTGATCGCTGACGATATCCGTGTGTGTGTGTGTTCCTCGGACTTAGGCACATTATTGGGGAGGGAGACTCGCCTCAAGCCATCTCGTTCGTGCCGCAGGACAAAAATCTGCCCGGTTCTACGCTGCCGATCGCAGAAGTAGAGAACGACGGCGATATTGGCATCACGACAGTGTACGTGGCTGAATACGCGTTACAGGGTGGTCGTTGTGGTGAGGAAGATCTGGCTTACGTTTGCTGTGGATTGGTCGACGCAGATACCTCGAAAACCTCGACTTGTCGTCCATGACACAGTCCGTCTCAACCTTCTTCCCGTCGACAACACTGAACATGTGCGCTTCGATAGCAGTATAACTGTAGAGCCTGGTGTACCCAGCCGACTCACTCGTGTGGTTTCTGTCTTGTCGCCCACCTTCGCATTACGGCAGAACGCTGCGGAACTGCAACATGATCAAGTTTGGCTACAACTTCTTCGCCGATTTGAACGACGTGGCCTATCTGTACGCCTTGCATTCCCAGTTGCTTCGCCGTGCCGGCATCTTTTAACTGGGAACTGACGTCTGTGCTTTGCTGGTGTGAGCAGTGACATGTCTTCCAACTATTTGACCGCTGCCTACGTGGGATCGACCATCGCCCACTCGTGCTCCAACAGCTTCTGCGCTGTCGAATTCCTGTGAGTGCTTCCACCCTGTTTGTCCATGTCCAACGCCCCGTGCTGCTGTGGAGTTTTAAACTTAACTCGCTCGTGCACTTCTTCCGAGCAGAAACCTCACGAACAACAGCATCTCGACCTTCCCCACTGTCGTCTTCAACGTGGATGATCTGCATGAGCTGTGAGTGTGCATGCGTAATTCGTGGCACGTCCACGCATCTACTGATGGACGCATCGGTTGGCCAGCACTCACGTTTCATTTCTCTCTCTCTCTCTCTTTCGTATTGCAGGTATCTCACAAACAACGACATCACGGATTTCAACATCAGCTCAACGATATTTAGTGCCATTCAAGGCCTGGACGTGTTCGAGTCAGACCTTCCGGATGAAGCCGCCACCTGCACCGACGGCACTTGGATGACAGCGCACAACTGCACATTCTGCGTGGCCAACAGCGACACTGCCACAGGTGTGTTTGGCTTGAAGCAGCGTCCAATTGCCGTGTCACTCCTTCCGTATGGCAGCTAACGTTAGTCTGACTGACGTATTTGCTGCAGTGGAGTCCTCGTCGAGTGGGCCAAGCTCTCTACTGATCGGCTTGGTCACCGCTGGCGCAGTATTAGTGCTACTGGTGCTCGCTCTGGTGCTGTGGAAACGCTTCTCGGTCTCCCGAAAGCGCAGCCGGTCGTTGTCTTCAAAATCGGACTTCTACTCGGATGATTTGGGAGATACGCTCAACTTTGACGACACGAACGTGCAGGTGGATCCAGCATTCCTGGAAGACCCGGTGATTGTCACGAACCGCATCGACATCAAGCTGCTCAAACTCGGCAAGTGCATCAACAAGGGCGGCTTCGGTCTCGTTTTCATGGGCGAGTACAAGGGCAGACGGGTGGCTGTCAAGAAGATCCGGCCAGACCGAGGCAGTGAAGTGGCTCAGATCGAGCTCTTCCTCAAGGAGATCATCCTCATGGCGGTGCTGTACCATCCGCGGATCGTGGAGTTCGTGGGTGTGGCCTGGGACAAGTTGAGCCAGTTGTCAGCAGTTACGGAGTTCATGGACAGCGGTGATCTTCGCAACGTGCTGCACGGATATAAGAAACGGGGTCAGCGGCTGTCGTGGGAGGACCACAAAGCCAGCATTGCCCTGCATATTGCCGAGGCACTTTCGTACCTCCACACACGCAAGCCCAAGGTGATCCATCGCGACCTCAAGTCCAAGAACGTGCTGCTCAACATGTACTTGGAGGCAAAACTCAGTGACTTTGGCATTTCGCGCATGCGGTATGTGGTGGAGACGCACATGACGGCGGGTGTTGGCACGTCGTTCTGGATCGCGCCGGAGGTACTCCTAGGTCAGGACTACGACGAGCGTGCGGACATTTACTCGTTCGGCGTGGTGCTTTCGGAGATCGACACGGACGACTATCCGTACTGGAATGACGAGCACAAGTCGAACCGCGGAATGATCCAGGAGGCAGAGATCCTGAGTCTCGTAGCGGCCGGCAAGATGCGTCCGAGCTTTTCCCAGGACTGCCCGAAGGCTATCCTGGACTTGGCAGACTGCTGTCTGCAGAAGGAACCGCTGGACCGCCCCACCGCCGCCGAGATCGTTGTGATCTTGGAGCACTTGATCCACTCCTCACAGCGTGGCTCGTCGTCGGTGCATTCGGTGAGTGACGACTGGTCTGTCACGAGCTCAGACTGTCAGTGACGGCAGCGGGAGTGATGAGGGCCTCACGAAAGGTGCGGGCAGGCAGGAGTAAGAAGGGCAGGGCGAGGCTGGCGTATTTATTCTGCTAATCCGACGGTGCTGTTCAGTAGACCGGTTTGTGCTGCTGCTGCAGGCAGCAGTGGTGGCAGCAGCAGGAGAAGAGGGGGAAATGGAGTGCAACCGTTGTTTGTGCTGCGTTGTCCTGGCCGTTCGCACTGCTCCAGTGTGACTCGGGGCCCAGGCGTCTTGGTCTCCTGCGTCATTCACGAGCGAGAAAGGCGGTCTGCAGCGCCACTTCAAGACCCGTCATGTTGCAAGAAGGTGACGCGAAGGTGACACAACGCAGTGCCTGTCACTGTTTGCGCATCGCTTCATCTGTGTCGAAATGGTCGTACCTCCGCACGCTTCTGCAAGCACGTATCTGGTGCAGACATTGCCGGTCGCCTTCAGTCGGTGGCTCGTGCTGACCCATCCCAAGGTCAGTGTCAAACCCACCAAATCCAAGCAACATGGGCAAGATCGAGGACAAGTTGGCCGAGCTGGGCTACGAGCTGCCGGCGGCGGGCGCCCCCAAGGGCAACTACGTGAACGTTGTGCGCACGGGCGACTACATCTACACGGGTAGATGCTTCACGCCTCCAGCTGCCCCAAGCGCGTCTGCGTCTGCATCCCAACTAACTCTTCTGTGAACCGCGTGCTCCAGCCGGCCACCTGCCGCTCACGGCCACGGGCGAGCTTATTACCGGCAAGCTGGGCAAGGATCTGACCACGGAAGAAGGCTACGCCGCTGCGCACCGCGTTGCATTGGCTCTGCTGGCCACGCTCAAGAGTACGTGACTCGCTGAAGGTCTCCCTCCGTCTGCTATGCTCGGCGTGTGAAGCTAATACCTGTCCCTCTGGACTGTACGAACAGAGGAGCTGGGCGAACTAGACCACATCAAGCGCGTGGTCAAGCTCACGGGCTTTGTGAACTGCGTGGACACCTTCACGGCGCAGCCGGGGGTCATCAACGGTGCCTCGGACGCTGTGGCCGTCATCTTCGGCGACAAGGGCAAGCACGCACGCTCCGCAGTTGGCACCAACTCGCTCCCGCTCAACGTGGCAGTGGAGATCGAGGCCATCGTGGAAGTGGAGGCCGGCGCGCCGTCGCTGTCGTAAGCGCGAAAGCCAGGCACGGGTGACCGCAGGGACTCCATCGCCTGCTGCAATGAGAGCCAGACACTTGTATCCGAGAAACTCACATGGGTATACCTTTCTAGATAAAGAGCGTCTGCATGGGCGTTTGATGCCTCCATTCTATCTACGCTTGACGCTGAGCTGGAGTGCCAGGAAGCCGAGCACTCGGAAGCCCACGCTGAGCGCCAGGAGGCTGCATACGTCGCTCCAGACGGCCCGGTCGGCGATCTCGTAACTCTGGAGTACATCGGCCCCCGTCATAGACGTACACCCACCTGCTGTAGACGCTTGTAGGTCGCATGGCACATCTGCCACACTACGCCAGAAGATCCGCATGAAGCCAAAGTAGCCGTATTTGAAGGGCGTGACCACCTCCAGCCACCGGAAGGCGGACGGCACGCGCTCCGGATCCACAAAGAGTCCGCCAAGCAGCAACAGCGGCATGATGACCATGTTTCCCACGATAGGCGCCAGATCCACGCGGCGACAGATACAAGACACGGCGTAGCCGAAGCCCACGCAGGCGCTGTTGAGTGCCACGAGCAGTAGTAGCATCTGGACGAACACGGCGACGCCCGGGCCACCAAAGAGCCCGAAGATGAGGAGGTACATGGGCACGAGCTCCAGCGTCGGGAGCAGCAGCTGGGACGGCAGCTCGCATAGGTTTTTGGCTAGAAACCACGCGCCGATGCGGTAGAGTCCCACATCCAGTTCACGGTAGACGATGGGAAGCTCCACGGGCACGGAGATGATGCCAGGCATGGAGGCCGAGTAGACTTGGTCCGTCACAATGTAGAAGAAGGCGCCGGCAAAGTTTCGTACGCCCTTTTGGTCCACTTGGAGCTGCAAGTAGATGAAGCCAAGTAGCACGGCGAAGACCAGGGTTTGAAGCGCTTGAAGACGGAGAGCCATGGGGTCCCGAGCCAGACGCAAGGCGTTACGATGCGCTAGCACCTCCACTTGTCCCCAAAACGACAGTCGCGCACGTTCACAGTCGGTTGTAGAGGTTTCTGGCTGCTTATCTTCGTCATGGCCTTCCACCTGCACGTAGACCACCACGTCGAACTTCTCCGGCGTCGCAGTCGACGGTTTACTCGTCCAGGCCGACGCTGACGGCTTCTTGGGCTCGCCGACGTTCTGCTGGTGCTGGTGCTGACTCCAAGCATCCTTGAGTCTCTGCACTCTCTCCAGCCCTGCCTGATCCGTCGTGCGCTCCAGTACCACGAGCTGCTCCATAAAGTGCTCGGCCGGGTTCTTGAAAGGCGAGCAGGCCAGTCCCAACGCGGCAAAGTGCGTGAGAGCTCCTCTCGCTGGACCTTCGTAGACAGTGGCGCCTTCCGCCAGCAGATAAAGCCGGTCAAAGAGCGCAAAGACCTCGGAAGAGGGCTGGTGGATTGCCGTGATCACGGTACGCTTGGCCGCGAGCTGCTTGAGCTGTGCCACCACCGCTCGAGCCATACAACTGTCCAGTCCGGAGGTGGGCTCGTCCACAAAGAGAACTGCTGGGTTGGTCAGGATCTCGGACGCAAAAGCCAGTCGCTTGCGCTCTCCGCCTGAGATGCCGCGCAGCATCCAGCCGCCCACGAGCGTGTCGCGACAGCCATTGAGTCCCAGCTCGGCCATCACGGCGTCCACGCGCGCCAGACAGCGGCGTTTGGACCACTGGCCGCCCAGTCGAAGTCGTGCCTGGAAGGCCAAGTGTTCGCGTACAGTGAGCGTAGCGTGGAAGAGCTCGTCCTGCATGGCATAAGCCACCAGTGCACGCAGCTTTGGCGTCCATCCGACTGTGCCGTTCACGAGGATGGAGCCTTCTGTGGGCGTCGTTCGGCCGGACAAGCAGTCCAAGAGCGAGCTCTTGCCAGCGCCCGAAGGCCCCATAACAGCCAAGAGCTCCCCGGGACGCGCAACGCCGCTCGCGCCTTGCAGAATGACCTTCCTCAGGCCTGCGCCGTCCTTTGCATCGGTCTCAGCCACACGTAAACCCATATTGCGCCACTCCAGCGTGAGCTGCGGTGCCTCCGGGAAGCTACCGCCGGTGCAGTCGCTCCCGGTCTTTTTGTGGTCCTTGTCGTCGTCCGGCGGCTCCAGCGCCGCCGCTGACGGAGCTTCTTTGCCCACGGCGCGCCATCGCAGGGTGGAACCCGCGTCTGCAGACGTATCCTCTATGGGTGGCGCGGTCATCGTCGCCGTCGCCATGAGCGCTGCCGATACGCGTGCGCTAGCTGGCTGCTTCGTGCGGGTGTCAGGGTGGGTGCTGAGGGGCAGACTGGAGTCGCCGACGCCTCCGATTGCTTAATGGCGGAAGGCCGCCGCCCCCTGCGCCTGGTGGCTGCTAGATATGCACCGTGTCTGCTCTGCTGGCTGGCTTCCTGACGTCAGCTTGCTTGCAAGTTGCATTGCAACGGCGGACTGCGCGTCTTTGACTCATCCAATCGACCTGGACTTATTCTTAGAGATAGAAGAAAAAAAACTTTTATCGGATGAGTGTGCCAAACTACAGATATTGCAATCCGCCAGGAGTATGAGCTGCATTGCATACAAGCAAGGCGTGACTTCAAACTTGGCGGCTTGGAGCAGTATCACATTAGTAGACTCCCGAAGAACAGCAGCACGTAGTTCGAGAGGTCGAGCCAACCCTCGCTTCATGTGGAAGCGAGGCCCACCTGCTGGTTGGCGGCGAAGTATGCCTGCCTCTTGGCCCACGGCGCCGTGTCCGGGTAGATGAGGATCGGGTACAGCGCGTCCCCGTGCGAGGCCGTGGACAGCATGGACTGCTCGTTGTAGTCAAAGTCGAAGGTCGCCTCGGCGTCGTACTGGTCCAGACACGGTGGCTGGCGAGCATGCCGAGGACAACAGTAGGTCAGAGGGCACTCGGCAGCTCCGCAGCGCTTCCAGACTTACCATGCGACGTACCTCTGTACAGTAATACCACCCGAGCACGTCGTGCTTCTGCCACGAACGTCCCGTGGACGCAGTGAAGCCCTGCAGCATTCACAACAAACAGGTTCAACGCCAGCTGGTCGTAGTCTACAACGTCCGAACCCGAGCATCGCCACTCACCACGAAAGCCTCGTCCGAGTCCAAACGCAGTGTCGCCGCCAGATTGATTGGTATAGCCAGAATGGGAGTGTCAGCCACGATGCCGTCATCCATGAACACCACGAGTGTCCCCACTCGACGGCCCTCCGACACGTCCTTCAGAAACTCAACTAAGTTCGTCGTCGCGGAGAAGTACGGCACGTATTCATACTATGCACGACAAACCCAAATACCCCTGTCAGTACCAATCGCGCCACGCAGACAACCAAGACTCGACGAGTCCCAATTGAACTTACCTTGATCTCAGTGTAATACCGGATCTTGACCGCATGCACTTTCCCGTCAGCGAGGTCGTGCACTACTGCCGCCGAAAGTCTCGAGTCTTCTGCGGCCACGTTCTCGCCTTGTCCACGCGAATAGATGGCCACATGGTCGTAGAAGACATCACTCCCGTGGCCGTCGTCGTTGAACCACGTGTCAAACTCAATGGCCAGCGAGTTCTCTAGCCCTGAGAAACCCATCTGCGCTCCGTGAGCACCGAGTGTGGTCGTCTGGTTCTTGTGCGAGTGCAATACAAAGGCAAGGCCATCCCCGCCATGCACGGCACAACTCTCGTAATGCTGAAGCCCGAAGTTCTGGTCCCGTACTTCGAAACAGTGGCGGGATTGGTCTGTGATCTGGAACGTAAAGCGCGTCTCGAAGCCCTGCAGCACTGGCAGTCGCTGTTTGTACCAGGCGGAAGAGACCTGGTGCGGTTGTGACGCTGTGAGACGCAAGCGAACCGGACAGCGCAGCTTCTCCTCACTGGCTTGGAATGCGTCACGATGGCCCAGCGTCGCCGACTCCACTGCGATCCTTGCGCTTGTGGTGTGGTTTTCTGTGCCGCTTGTATCTAGTCGGAAGGCCTCAAGTTGCTCCGTTTGTACGGCCTCCAGTGAGGCCTCACGTACATCAGCAGCTCCAGCGCGAGCCGAGTACTCGGTCTGTGCGCAATAGAATACATTCCGTTAGTGCTTACCTCCCACCAACCCCAGACAGCTTTTACTTGGGACAGAAGACACCAGCGCCACGAATACGTACTGCCACGAGCGGTGCACAGCTGCTGGTAGCTGCTCGGCCATTGAGCACTAAACCCGCGGTGCCGTTGAAGTCGTAGTACACAAACTCTGCTTCTGGCCGTCAGAACACGACCGCATTCGTGAGTAAGAGGCTGAGGGTCAGAGCCAGCAGACCGCAACAAACGCAGCTACACGAGCACCTGCTATGGAAGCGCTGAAGAGGAGCACCGGCAGCGCTACACTGAGGCATGCACAAGACGTCTTCATCTATCGTTGGTGTTGCTTTCGTAGGTGACTGGGAAGATTCGGTCGTGACCTTTCAAAGAGCTGCATTCCGCTGCACGCGAAGGGGACGCCCGAAAGCTGGGCAAGCTGGCGATTGTTGTTCTTGGGTGGACGAGCAGAATCCAGGTCGAACTAGCCCAGCACCACATCCAGGGTGTCCCCGGACGCCTTCACGTCGAGGCTCACGCTGCGCCTGCACCCGCCCGTTGTCTTGAGGTAGTGCAGCACCTTGTGCACGGGCATGCTGCACCGAACACCGTCCCTGCGCTTTGTTCTGACGCGCTGTTTCTGCAGATCGCTCTCGTTGGCGCAGTCGCGGTGCGCTTTGCTCCTGCGGTGTTCGTCCACTGCCACCACCTCGCAGCACGTCAAAGTTGGCCAGCACGTACGCCTCCGCCACGGCCTAGCTCACGACCCACACTAAGCTGTTCCAGTCGAACTTGGGGATCTTCGCCCGCAAAAGTCACTCGGCCACTTCCTCGTCACAAAGCAGTCAGTGAGCTTGTTTTGCCCCCTGCACTCTGACATGCCACTCGTGGTGGCCTCAGCGTCATCGGAATGGGATTCGTCCACAAAGTTGGCTGGGCACAGAAAATTCGGGACGTTCTTCGTGCACCTGCGCGACTCCGTCGTCTTCAGGTCCTGCACGCCTTGACTGAAGTTACCCTCATCATCGCTAGTATCCTTCCTTCCTTCCTTCCTTCCTTCTTCCTCCTCCTCTTCTGGGGCGCTTTGCTGGTCTGAAGAGCGGCGGGTTGAGAAGTGAGTGTGGTAAATCCGTGCATTTGGGTACAAGTTGAAAGTGCATTGAGGAAAGTAAGTAATAGGCTAGGCACCGAGGCATGAGGCGACGTATTGTGCACCCGTGGCCATCTCGTGGGCTAGTGGTTGTGCAGCAACCAGTGACCCAGTGGGTGTGTGGTGGTGGATGGTGGCTATAGCAACTTGACTCCACCAGTACTAGACCCGCAGATCCAAATCGGATCGTTATCGGATCCCCATCGACAATGAACCAGGATCCTGGCTGTTGACTGATACACTCCGATGCCCGAGTTTCAATCCTATCTGGTTGATGACTCGCGAAGGAGCGAGGCTGACGTGTGAGCCCCATCCATTGATTGGTTGCTACTCGACAAAGAGGTACAGCAGCTCGATTAAGGAAGGCAATGGCCACTGGTTTTGACGGGTTCTCCGTTGGGCGACTTTACACCTGAACACCCAGTTGCCGTGTGCATTCTACTGCTGCTCGTTTCACCATACACAACACTGGCCGGCATGTTCTTCCAAAGTGACGTCCCGCCAATGGTGAAAGTGTACAGCTGAACACATATCGGGACTATGTGGCGAAGTGGGTGGCCATACTCCCAAAAGACTGCTCAAGTGCGTCAACTAGGGCGAGCACCGTTGTCTAGACCCTGCACAACGCAGAAACCCACACAAGCAGTTGCCTTCTGGGCGACTTGAATTCTAGGAAGCAGTCTTTTTCTTGCCTGGACGGGTCGGAAGCGTGAAATGCACGCTCGCCAGCTCCTCTATAGCTTCAGATCTTTCCCGTTCCTCGGCAGCAGCCCTTTCGAGCTTCAGTGGGAGTGACATGAGCTCCCGGACGCTGCGTCGGAATCTCGCAGCCTCGGCAGCATAACCAAAGCGCTTCTTCGTCACCGTTTGCTTCCTCCTTTTCGGGCTTTTGGCGGCAGCCTTACACACCAGGGGATCTCTCTTCTCCTCAGCACGCGGAGTTTCAAGTACTGAGCGATTTTTCTGGGTTGGAAAGCGGACTGGACAGTTGACTTCGATATCCAACACTGCTGCATCCGCGTTTGCACCTGAACTTCCGGAATTACCCGACCATTGCTGTTTATCTGACCTTGGGCTTGCTTCATCGTCATGGTCAGAAGGATCGGGGCCAATAGAGCTAGCTGCGAGAGAAAGAAACACCTCGGGGACGTAGGAGATCACGGGCTTTCGCTGGGATGAACCTTCTGGTTCTTGATCTGTGCCTGTTGGCCGTCTCATGAACGCGCTGGGGTAGCGAGGTGACTGTCGTG